>JAIUZE010019671.1:0-26958 GCA_022085475.1 Heliosperma pusillum
AAGATATGATCTAAGGTTTCTTTCTAAGTTGAATCATATTACTTGAGGATTATAGATATGAGTGAGATTCGATGATGTGAGCTATGATGGAAATACCTTGGAACGTTAATGATGATGTTTGACTTGAGGTTGTACTTTGTTAATAATGAACTCGTGGACTATATGAGTTGAAAATGACCGAGTATAAGGGAGTATTTGTTAGTCCTTCAGTTAAAGAAACCTTTGAGGTTGTGTTGAATATTTGAGCTAAAGGAATGTTACTATGCTTGAATTGCAATTCCGCATTTGGGAATCCGTGTGATATGAAAGGATGGATGAATTAGGTTGTAGTCGATTTGTCGAATTCAGGTGTACCTTAATTTGATGATTGTACGTGGCGATGGTCCCTTGTAAGAGACCTTTGTAGAGGAATAATTAAGATGTTTTAGTATCGCCCTGAGTTTGAAAGGGAAATTTTGTGGATTAAACCTTAAACCTTTTTCTCGTGCCATTATCTCTTTCCATTTCCTTTCATGCAAGTTCCTACTAAGCCCGATTCCTAGGAAATTGTTTTCTCTGATCTTTTCCTTTGCTTGGCTATCTTCATAGCTATATCTATCCAAGCTTTTGGCTCCCTGCCTCTAGCGTTCCTCTAATTTTCGTCCGATCTTATCGCGTTCGTGTTTCCCTCAAAATTTCCTATCGCTTCCAGTTTCATGGTGGCATTGTTTTCCCTCGGTTGGGATAATTGAATTGTTAGCTAGCTTCGTGTTGATTTTGAACATGAATAGGATTGAGATTTAAACCTTAGGATGAATCTGTTGGTGGTATTGTACTCTCTTGGTGGCTTCATTTATTGAGCTTGCTAGTGTAGTGCTAATTTGGGAATCAAGTTGAGCGAGATGATATATCGTTGTTGTTGAGTATTATATCGGTTGCTTGGGATATCATTTGGGAATTAGATGTCTCTAATTGGTGGATTCTAAAAGAGACTTTGCTTTAGGGTAATTGAGTTGGTACAAAAGTGGAGGAGTTTTGTCATAAATGAAAATCGTTCATTTTGAGTTTTAATGAATTTAAATGATTTGAATGATTGTATGATGCTTGGACCAAGTGATTGGTCAATTGTGGTTGGAATTAGTAATTCTCTTTTATTCTTAAGGAATCATAGTTTGAGATTGAGAAATGTTCGTTGCAAGCTTTGGATAGTGAGTGCTCAGTTGTTATGGATTATAGAGTTAGAATGGTGAACCCATTTATCTTGAGAATTAGTAACCAGCATAGTTTGCCAATGTGCCTATCTATATTTGAGGCTTCGAGCGTAGTAATGATTGAATTAAGGATGTTATGGCGTATTAAAGAATAATTAGAAACGATAATGGATTGTGGATTTTCCCTTGTCGTGAGACTTTGGATGAGGCTAGTTGTTTCTTAGATAATTATGTTTTGTTGCGTGGTTTGTGTTTTGACTTTCGAGGATGAGAAAGTTCATTGTAAATTTAGGATAATGAGTTTGAAGTAAATTGGATTAAAGGATTTCATGGTAAGTCTCTTTACCTTGTGGTTGTTAGCGATCATGTTTCCCTAGTAAATTGCATTCTCTTGAAGATTTGGTTTATTAGTAGAGTTGTGTGATGATGAGTAAATCGGCCTCTATGGCCTGTTTCCTTGTTTGCATCAACCTAGGATTCTAATAATATCTTTAAACTAATATTTTGCGATATTGAAGATAAATATATTTCTTAAAGAGAAAGCTAGGGTTTTATATTTTATATCTCTTATGCTTCTACTATAAATACTCCTTCCATCTTAATCATTCATAACGACTTTTACACACATTGAGAGAATTTTACAAATTGATTTTAAACAGACTTTGAGCAAAATATTTATTATTTATATTGTTTGTTTTTCCGAAAAAATCGTGCATCAATTATTGTTAATTGCTCGCGTGAAATATTTATCTGATAATAATACATCACATAATCTTACTTATTCTTTAACGAGAATCCTTGTGAGTTACGGAGTATATTGTACTTTCTTATTAACGTATGATAGTATAGAGTATTTAGCGATACTCACCTTGAGTTATAATCATAGTTGATTATACGAGTGGGTTGATAATTTTTGTAATCCGAAGAAATGTACTAAAAATTATTAATCGAGAATAGTGGACGTAGGTTTCGAATTGTGAAACTGAACCACTTCAAAAACCTCGTATGTCTTTCTTTATTTTCGTTACTTGCTCAACACTTTGATTAAATAGTTAGTTGATTTTAATTCATAAAGTCAAGTAATTAAATACACATCATATAAATCGAATAAGTGGGGCTAGTTTTCAATAATTTATTCACCCCCCCCCTCTTTCGTATTCGATCAATAGACTCTATAGCTTAACTTCTTTTGCTCGTCAAATGGAATTAAATCTTAGCTATTTGTGACACTAAATCGACTAGTAAACCCGATCCCTATCTCATAACTAATTTTGGTTTTAATAATTGCGATTTTATTCCAAGTGTTGGATTATCATGTGGTATTTGGTTTTTTTTAGAAAGAGTCCATCTCCATGACTTCTTCGTTAAAAGTAACCTTCAAGTCTACCTTTGTGAAGTGTGTGATTTTACAAGTAATGTGTTGTTTTGCCTAATTTTTGTCTATGTGTAACACCCGCAAATGTACCCTATTTTTCTAGTAAAAATATTTTTACGGATACTTTTCAGCGATATTTAGTTTTAGTTTAGAATTAAATCTTCCGAGTCGAATTTAGAATTTCCGAGTTCGTATTTGATTTTTCGCGAGATTTCAAGTAAAACCCGTCTTAAGTCGTCTTTGACTTTTTCTTGACTTTTTCCCTCATACTCCCACATACTACCTCCTAACCTAATTCATACTCTCACAACTCAAACTTACTTCATCACTAAGAAACCAAAGAAAAACATTGCCTCCATTTTGATCCAATCTTAGAATCGTCATAACTCTTTCGTTCCTCGCTCAAATTCACGTAAGTTCGTCTTATTCTTCCCCTCTCATCTTCCTCTATCCGTATTGGTAATAAAATTACCGTCTTTCTCGCTTTTCAATATATCCGTCTTTCTCAAAGGTGAAATATATTCATCTTTTGTCGTCTTTGTTTAGGTGGAGACTTTCTAGACCCCGACAAAGATTACTATCTAGTGGAGGAAGGCTTAGAAATCGTTTAAAGACGCATAAAGGTAACGGTGAAGGGTTACTCGATATCGTTTACGTGTTTTACATGCTTTCTATGTTAGAAATCGTATTTAGAATATGATTAGTAAGCTTAGGAATTGTGTTATTGTTGATGATTGTTGTTAGTTGATGATTGTTGATGATGGTTATCGATTATTGGTAGTTGATAGTAGTTATTTTTGATAATTGAAAATGGATAATTAAGTATAGTTGTTCTCGGGTTGATGTTGTCCCAGCCGGGTGCCCGGCTGCCGGCCCCATTGGGCGGCTGGGAACTCACTGCACCGACCCTTTTTCGTAAACTGATCATATCTCCTTTGTTACTTGCTTGTTTTGGGCTTGTGACCTATCGTTGGAACCGTAAGAGGATAAGCTATCACCTCAACTTGTAATTTCTGCATTTTCATATCTAGAACTCTAGTTATGACCGTTTGAAGTGGACCTTTGTTTTAGTTAGTTTCCAAACTTGCTTTTTTGTGTGTAGATGTGCTCCTGGACGGGTGCCCGGCCGCCGGCCCCCAGACCGGCCTGGAACACGCTGCATTTTCTATGACTTTTTGTGTTATGCTTGTAGCGCGAGCCGGGGTACCGGCCGCCGGTCCACTGACCGGCCGGCAACGCGGCTGTATATTTTTCTTATAATTTCCAAACCTCGTAATTTATAATAGTTCGCATGGTTCGTTTATCGTAAAATTTTACGTAGTGACTTATAATATTAATGTTTTGAATATATGATATTTCATTCGCTTGTATCGCATGTTTTGTGACGGTTTTTGGTATGTCCCACTTTGAGTCGGTTTTTACAAATGCTACGGTTTGAGTACTATTTTGTTATGTGCTTTGTACTCTCATTCCCTTGGCTACCTCCACGTTCGTAAGGCAGGAATGTCGGAACGGAGATGTATCCTTACTGCTTAATTGCATGTGTTAGTGGGCATATGACGACGTTGTTGGGAGGCGAACGCTTTGCGTTGATCGACCCGGCCGTCAAATGTTGTATACTTGCGAGGTGGTGTCATTGCATGTAGCGTATAGCTTTTGACTTTTGACTATAGATCTCTTTCCGCCTCTTTCGGAAGGTTGACGCATTGGGGTACTCACGGTTTACTTGTATGATTGGTTGGATGTGGAACGTTCTTACCACATGTCGAATCGGAACATGTCTTATTCCGAGAGTCTGGCCAGGTTTAGACTAGGACCGTATTATTATCGTCGTCCTACCGAGAGGATTAGAGTCTTATGTGTACGAAACGTCTTATCGTACATGATTCTGGGAAACGTCTTATCCCGTGAACTTATTTGTCTAGGTCATGAGTATACGAAACGTCTTATCGTATACGGTTCCGGGAAATGTCTTATTCCGTGAGCTTCCATTGGCTTGTCTTGCTATTGTACATGATGCTAGTGCGTGTCATTTACCGTGAGAGAATATGTTGTTATATTTGTATGATTGGACGGTTGTTTGTAAGTTGAATTATATGTGAACATTGAGTTGAACTCTTGCATGAAATAGACGATTGGCATGGATTGTTTGTCGAGTCTCAATCTTATCAAACTTATACCGCTAACGGTGAGATGCAAGCCCTAGTGAGCGTATTCGGTTGCCTAAGAGTGTCTTCCCCGAGTCTTTGTATAACATGATGGATTCGGATTTGTATTCCATATGCTCTTATCATTATATATTGAATTGCCTATCTATCCTTATCGTATTTCACATGTATATCTATATATGTATGCTTCTACTTTTGTATTTCCTTTTATGTACGTTTAATGTGATATGGCTGGGAGAACCCGGAGTTACTCCCCACTGACTGTGGCGTTCATGTTTTTCATGGATGAACAGGTTGCTTGATTGGATGGCTTTTTGCTTGTGATATTTTGGGTTCGGGTGTGAGCTAGCGGGCGTTGTCCCTGGATGAAACACCTCTAGATGTTGTTTAGCTAGTTGCTAAATTACTTTGTTGTTGGATAACATTTGAGAGACTACGTCTCTTGTTATTGTATTTCATACCTTAGTTTGTAATTATTGACATTCCTCGTATTTTCTATTTGCATGTAAAATGTTTTAAAAACATCGTATTTCCGCTAATTAAATCACATGCTTGTATGTTTTATTTCCGCATTCGCGAGGGTTGTCACACTATGCGCCAGCACAACCGGCGGATAAATAGGATTTTTGGAATGAATTCCAAAATATTGTTCTGGATCTTGATTTACTTTTCTTATTACTAGGAGACCTTAATGATTACCAATGCTCGATGTTTAAGATTGGTTAATTTTCTAAATAAGACTAATTCAGTAGATGTTCCTTTCTCTGTTAATTTCTTTACTTTGAGGAGAAAGAAATGCGGGCCTGATAATGTGTTTGAGATTCTTGATAGAGCTTTAGCATCTCCTATTTGGATTGATCTTTTCCAAATATGTAGTTTGTTCATCATGCTTTCACTAGCTCGGACCATTGTCCCATCTCCGTAAAGTTTCAAAAACAATCTCTTAAGAAAGCCCCTCCTTTTCATTTTGAATGTATGTGGACTATACGTAATGATTTTAGTAAATTGGTCAAAAGTTGTTGGCAATACCAGTTTCATGGATCTTATATGCTCTATCTTTCCCAACAATGCAAATTTCTTAAGCAAAAGACTAAGAAATAGAATAACCTTACTTTTGAAAATATGTTTAGACAACTTTCAATTACTGAAAAACAGATAATAGAAAATATTCAAAAATAGCTAGGCTCATCTCATATTACCGATTTAGAAGTTGCGCAATTGAGATGGTTGAAAAAGCGTGATGCACTACTTGAATATAAGCGTGTCTATTGGCAACAAAAAAACGCGTATTAACAAAGCTAACTTTGGAGATAATAATACCAAGTTTTTTCAAAGTCATGCCACAATTAGACGTAGTAGAAATGGAATTAAGCAGTTTTTTAATAGGAATGATGCTTGTATTACTGATCATGAACTTATTAAACATGAAATATCCGATAAGTTTAAAATTAGGTTTACAAAAAACCATCTTTGTAATTTCAACAAAAATGAGGATTTTAAGTATGTTCATGGACTAACTACAGACGAAGATAACGAATTTCTTACTAGTAATATAGCATGGCAGAGGTTAAACAGATGGTGTTTAATTTAGCTGCAAATAAAAGTCCAGGTCCCGATGAATTTTCTGTACAATTCTTTTAAAAGTATTGGGATATTGTAGGAAGGTCTGTTACTAAAACATTGTTAGCCTTTTCCACTCAGGTAAATTACTAAAAGAAATCAATCATACTTTCATAGCTTTGATACCTAAAGTTGATAATTCTCAGAGAGCAAACCATTTTCGCCCTATTAGTCTTTGTTCAACTATTTATAAGATCATTTCAAAAGTCCTGGCTAATCGGCTTCGTAGTGTTTTGCATAAGATTATTCACCCTTTCCAAGGTCCTTTTACACGTAATCGCTTTATTCAAGATAATATTCTCTTAGCACACGCGATTTTTAACTCGTTTAATCGTAAAAAAAAAAGGAAAATCATGTTGGATTGCAATTAAACTTGACATGGAAACAGTATATGACCGACTTGAATGTAACTTTATTGAGGAAACCTTTAAGCAAATGGGTTTTAATGTCAAGTGGATATCTTGGATAATGGAATGTATTAAAACAATTTCTTTCTCAATGTTAGTTAATGGGACACCAGGAGACGTTTTTAGACCTACTAGAGGTATTCGACAGGGAGACCCACTTTCGCCGTATATATTTATTATGTGCGCTGACATTTTAGCAAGAACTCTACAGAAAAATAGTGATCTCAGTTCGAACGATATTGGTGTTAAAATTGGATCTGGGGTGGAGAAAATTTCATTTCTTACATTTGCTGATGACACTATCATTTTCGCTAAAGCCTCTAATCAGAGCTGTAAAGTCATTAAGTCTATTTTAGATAACTTTTGCACGATTTCAAGAGAAGTTGTTAATTTTGACAAATCCGCTTTTCAATGCACTAGGAATATTGAGCGTCCTCTTCGGGAGTCTTTTAAAGGCATCCTTTGTATGAACGAGGAAGTTCATTTTGATTAGTATTTAGGATGTCCGATAATTGACAGCAGAGTGACTAAGCACACTCTCGAAAGTATTATTCAATCTTCTTGCACTCAATTATCAAAATGGAAAGCGAACTCTTTATCGTAGGCATGTATATTAGTTCTGTCAATGCAAACTTAGCTGTGAAGGGAGCTTTTCAAATGCAAAGCTTCCTAGTCCCTTCATCGATCCACAATAGATTAGACAAAATTAATAAAGATTTTCATTGGAATAAGAATCCTTCTCAGCGTTCCCCTAATTTGATTGGGTGACAAAAATTTTGCTTACCAAAGTCGGTTCATGGATTAGGAATTAAATCATCCGACGCGGCTAATAAAGCTCTTCAAATGAAGCTTTTATGGAAAATCCTTATGGATAAGGAGAGTATTTGGGTTAAAGTAGTAACTAAAAAATTACTTGAGAAATTTTCCACTCTTTGACCATAAGCCTAATTCAGTGTCGTCTTGCAATGGCGTAAGCTTATGAGTCTTCGTACTTTTTTTTAGGAAAGGGTTGAGATGGCAAGTAGGCAATGGTTGTAACATTAAATTTTGGTCTGATAATTGGGTCCTTTCATATCCTCTTGCCAACAATATTGATGTCCAAAATACACGTGACCTTAATCTTTTGGTCAAATATTTAATAATTCATGACAATCAATGGGATATTTGTAAATTAAAAAAATGAGTGGATACCAGTATTGTTGATCAGATAACTAATATTCCACTGCCAAATAATGATATTCCAGATACACTCTTTTCGGGGCTGTCTGTGGATGGAAAATTCTCTACAAAAACAGCAACTTGGTAAGCACAAGGTTTTTTTGACAGAAGTCTTGAAAAATGTGAATTTCACTGGATTTGGAATTTGAATATCCCTCCGAAGTTAAAGTTCTTTCTTTGGAAAGCTTGTGTTTACGGTTTCCCTACGAAAGGTAGGCTTCTTAAAAGTCACAGTAATGTCCCGCCTCATTGTATTTTGTGTAGCCATCCCTTTGAAAACATGGATCAATTCTTTTTCGAATGTCATGTGATTGGTTCAATTATCACAGACATGAACATTATTAGCTTTAATAAGTTTATGGCCAGTTATGATGATATTATAAGTCAAAGTTTTTTTTTAAAGAAACTTAACTGTCTCAAAATTTTAGCTTCAAAAGATATTTTCATTAAGATTGTTTTCATTTGGTGGAATGCATGGTTTTATAGAAATGACATTATCTTTAATGATGTTCATTTCAATGGTAACAAACTTATTAGTTTATGCAATAATAGCACTAAAATCTGGAATGAGACTAGACATAAGGATATCAATAATCGCGACAAAGACGAAAACGCTAGAGAAACTATCAGTAAGGAAAAAATTTGGTGGGAAAAGCCTACTAGTGGTTTTCTAAAGCTAAATTTTGATGGATCGAAAATAAATGGGGAGAAGCTGCTTTAGGATATTGTGTAAGAGATCATTACGGTAAAGTAATTCTGTTAGGAGCAAAGAAGAAGAAGTGTGGTTCTAATAGCATTCTTGTTGCGGAAGCTCTCGCTTTGAAAGAAGACATTTTAGCAGCTAAATACTTAGGAATCTCAAAGTTTATTGTTGAAGATGATAACTTATGTGTTATTAACTCGATTCGTAGCACTTAACATTGCTAGTATTATTAAGGATGTGAGGTTAGACTTTCAAGCTTTCGAGAAAGTGAGTATTAAACATTGCTTCCGTGAGGCTAACAAAGTTGCCGACTTTATGGCCTCTATTCGACGTTTTTGTCCTACTCTTTCGAGGTGGGTTGAAAGTAGATGGTTTCAACTATCTCCCTCATCTGAAAGGATGAGATAGATTGATCCTACCCTAAAGGATCAATCTAGTTTTCTTACTTTATAAAAATAATAATAATAATAATAAAATAATGATGTGTCCTTTTATTTGTGCAATATTACCTTATTACCTCCTATTATCCCTAACCTATCTTTACCTAGTGACCACCCACAACACCTCCTCCTCCAACAATAACTTCTATGAATCTCCAACAAAAAATAATCATGATCCACCTCCATCATCACCATCCATGAGGACCTCCAAACAAGTCACCACCACTAGCCCTCATCTCCTACGTTCGACACTTCTTTTTCGGATTTGTTTATAGATCCACCATAAGAAACACCACCTTAATTTCACCAATCACTCCATCATGTAGTTTACACGACTTGGTCTAGGCCCATGCGTATAAACGTGCAAACCACATGAACCGGCTTGGCTTGATTTTATGGTTTACACGAACTGGCCAACGCCAAGTTTTGTAAACCATGCGACTCGGCCTTGGCCAGATCCTACGTTTCTTACTTTTGGACAAGCAACATTTTTATATACATTACATTCGTCTGGTCGAGATAAGCGATAATAAAAAAATCTCGCTGAAAACGCATAGCCAAACGCAAAGTTATGGCTGTTTAAAGTTATTTCGTTCTTAATCGTCAATTTTTTTTTTGTCATTTTAAATTATAATTATTTATCGTTCTAGTATCGAGGAGCATATAATGTATTTAAAGGACCATCCTACACATTAAATTAGTTATTTTAAAAATCGTTGGCGAAACTCATTTACGATTAAACAATAATTTAATTTTTACAAATTAATGTTACATGTATAAGGGCAGTATTGAAAAATAGGAAAAACCGAGAACATAACAAGTGAAATAGGGGGCATTATATAACAATCCCCTACAAATTCCACCCCATCATCCAAGTCAATCATTTAAGGAAAATGAGATAATATTGAAACACTTCTAATTTATTGTACGTATGAAAAAATTAAATACTCGTCCATATCTATATGTCACACGTTGTCCCAGTGACAAACTTAGTGACCTCAAAAGTACGAAAATTTTTGGTGGGTAGTCGTGTGGCTGGACGAAGAGATGTGCTGCCATCTCACCCTTTATGAGTGAGGTTCTAGCCATTAGAGACGGATTAGATTTTGCCTCCTATAGGTCCGGGAATAACCTTGTTAGCTCCGACTGTCTCGTTGCAATCAAAGAAATCTCCGACGATGTTGATGCTACTATTGATCTTGGCGAGTCGGTTAGCATTGTTTTGGATTGTAGGGAACTGTTACAGGGCTCACAATCTTTGAAGATTGTGTTTTTGAACCTAGATGGACTAATGTCGTTCCTGACTCTCTAGCTAGATATTCTACTAAGGATGATGGAATAAACCATGGAAATTGAAATTGGAATGACCCTCCTTCATTTATTGGGAACTTAGGTAATTTAGACTCTTCTAGTTGTAATTTAGACTCAATAGCTTTCCTCGACCCCTCTCTTTGACTTGACTGTGTATTTCACTTATCCTTCAATTACTTTAAATACTCTTTCAACCAAAAAAAGCGCGAGAAGTATGTTAGATGCACACAGCACACCATGGCACAAGTCGAAACAAGTTGAAATTTAGTAAAATATACTCCCTCTATCCCGGTCAATAGTTATGATTTTTTATTTGTGGGTGTATCAGTCATTAATTATCATTTCTATTTATAGCATATATATTAAGTCATATACAAGTGATAGGGTTGAAAAACAATATTATTACTAAAATATAAAATCTCATATCTCATTAATTTTTGTACCAAAATCAAATGATAACTAATGAGTGAAACGGAGAAAGCACATAGCGTGATATTATAGAGTCGGAAATTGGAAGGAAAACTTCGGAAAAAACACGCACCACTCCCCAGCTAATAATAACACACGCAACACAACACTACACTACTTTATTATATACTCGTACAAATAGGAGAGAGCAAGTCAGCCATATCTTTGTAACAACCAAACTTGACTTGCAATGGTTTGGCCTTCCACATGGTGAGTGAAACCTTTTCTTCCATGTCAATTTCTCCAACACTTTCCAACTGAAAGCATTGTATTATGGTTCCCAATGTCAACCCAACAACCCGCATGGCTAAGTTCTCACCCGGGCAAGCCCGCCTACCTGACCCAAACGGCATGAACTCATACCCAATTCTATCACCTTTCACTCCCTCAAATCTCTCAGGCTTAAACTTTGTTGGCTCGTCCCAAATATTTGGGTCATTTTGTATGGCCCAGACGTTTACGTTTAGCATGGTGCCTTTTGGAATGTGATAGCCACCTACCACACAATCCGACGAGGACTCATGTGGCGCAAGCAAGGGTCCGGCTGGGTACATCCGTAGTGTCTCATTTATTATGCAATGTAGATAAGGAAGGTGTAGAAGGTCTGATTCTCCTACGAGTCGATTCTTACCAACATGGTTGTCAATCTCCTGTTTTGCCCTTTGAAGAACTCCGGGGTTATTCACAAGAAGTGCTAATGCCCACTCCATTGTGCTAGCTGATGTTTCCGTTCCCGCTAGTAATAGAATCTGTTGATTATACATTTAACCATTATACTATATTTAAGATCACAAATTTTTATTTGTGACGGGACGACACGTCACAAGCTTAAGACGGATCAAGCCCCATTCGCAAAGAGCAAGTGAGGGCTCCATTATGATTATCCAAATTAATTAGGTTAGGAAGATTACCTGGACGAGGCCCTTAATAATATCATCAGTAGCATACCCTGGATCTTTCTTCTTGAGATCAAGCAAAACCCTTATCAAATTCTTCTTATTATTTGTAACACATTTATCAACACATCCTTGTAATTCCTCCATTTCCTTGTTTTTTTGTTCATCCACTAATTCTTGGAAAAACGCATCCATTCCTACAAATATCTTCTCAAACCTTTTCTCCGCCGTCTTTTTTAAACCAAGATATTTCAGAAACGGAAAAAAGTCAACGGCAACAAATGCTTCACCATGTAACGAATCAAATATCTTATTAAACCTTTTTACGTCTTCATCATTTCCATTAAAGATTGTTTTTCCAGCAATCATCCTCATCATCACATTATTAGCTAACCCCACTAAATCATTCTTAATTTCGAATATTTTATTCGGTCCCGCCACTTGGATACGTCGGAGTAACAGGTTGACCTCGTCAGCGCGTATGTCAGACAGCGCGTTAACTTGAAGAGGTGAGAGAATCTCGGTTGACGCAATCTTACGGTGGGCCCGCCACAGTGGCCCGTAAGAGGCCCACAACATGGTGGTGCGATCATACCCGATGATTTTGGACGCGAGGAGGAAGGGTCGGTTGGCGAAGACGGTGTCGTTAGTGAGAAGGCAATCCTCGGCGGCTTGGGCCGAGGAGACCAGGACGGTTCGGCGTGAACCGAATTGAAGGTGAATAACAGGTCCGAGTTTGTTGGAGAGGTTTAATAGGGTTCGGTGAATGGTGTCGGGGTTTTTAAGGAGATGGAGGTGACCTATGATTGGAATTGTAGGGAAAGGTGAGGGTGGAAGGTTTTGGAATTTATGGAGGATTAGTTGAGTAAATAAGTATGAGATTAAGAAGATTGTTGTGTAAAGTAATGTTCCTAGGATTGTGAATTCCATTTTGGATTTGGTTAGGGGGATTAACAAGAAATGTCATTTATATAAGCTTATAATACTTGTATTATGTTAATTCTTTAATGAACTAGTAGCAGCCAGTAGTTTTAATAAGTGGGATCAGTGAAGGGGTTGAATTGGGGAGCAAGAAAAGATGGTGTTGCGAACTTGCGCACCATTTCCTTTGATGGTAACTTGGAATTTCATATTTTTGCTGGGTTAGTACGTAAGGTACTAAGGTGTCTGGCGTAAGCGGGCAGACAATTTGCAATTAGTTAACGTGGACAAAAAATTAAGTGTGTGATCAAAGTTCATATATTGTTTTAGCAAGTCTCGCTTAATACGGGGTACTATAATATGTAGATCTGACAAAAGCAACACGATTTTAAAATGCTAGCCCAAGACCCGAAATTAATTCGAGTTGCAAAATTCGAATATAACCCCAAACCCAAAATAACCCGACCCAACCCGAACTATACCCGTAACTAACCCGACCCAAATGTGACCTGATTTAAATGACTCGAACAAGCTAATTTTGTCATAATAAGGCATGGTTAAAGAAGGAAAAAAAATTGGATATTGAATTCATTTTGAATGTGAACCAAACACCATGAATGATATATATAATCTAATACAAAATCCAACCAAAGAAGTCTTCAGAGGTATGGGATTCTAAATACATTCCTCTGTGGATTCTCGTTTCAGTCCATTCCATTCCAACTATTTGAACCAAACAACCCTTTAGTGGTTGTAGTTTATGACCTCCATTGAATACTTTGAACATGGTCTCTATATATAATTCATCACAAATTCTCATTTCAGACAAAAGTATCAGTCTTACGACTTAAAATGCGTTAAATAATGACTCATTTGTATAGAGAGGTAAAACATCTTAATTAGACTGTCATTTCATAGACATTTTATTTTCGTCTTATCCATACAAGTGTCATACTACTTACCCCTTTTAACTTAAAACGGATATATCCATCGTAAGACAGACTTAGGCCCTGTTCTTTTGGATTAAAAATCACCCTTTTTTTGGTCAGTTCAGCTCCTATAAGTTCAGTTAGCTCCTATAAGTTCAGGAAACTTCAGATCCTATATGTTTAGTACAATTCATAAAAGTTTAGCAAAATTAAGTTCATTTAAATTATGTTAGACTTGTTAACAACTTATTATTTAAATTAATATGATTTATAAAATAAGACAATCTCATAAGACGATTAACTTTTATATATGGAATAACCTATTCATTTAATGTTAATATATAAGTTGTATTTTTATATATTAGGTTGTCTCACATTGTGAGACCGTTTCACGTTATTTAAGTTAAGCTAAATTAATTTAAGTTATCTTTATATACTGTAACTTCAGTTCAGAAAAGTTCAGTTCATATAAGT
Source organism: Heliosperma pusillum (assembly GCA_022085475.1). NCBI lineage: Eukaryota > Viridiplantae > Streptophyta > Magnoliopsida > Caryophyllales > Caryophyllaceae > Heliosperma > Heliosperma pusillum. The sequence goes on from JAIUZE010019671.1 coordinate 14,121, forward strand.
TCAGTTTAGAAAAGTTCAGCTCATATAAGTTCAATTCAGCTCATATAAGGGTACAAATCTGTCCACTCTTTATTCACCATAAACCTATCCAACCTACTATAGGATCTATCATGTGCATTCTGCTTGTTGTTCCAAGTATATAGCGATCCTACAGCTGGAATATCAATCAGGCCACAGTCATCAACACAACTTTTAAAATAATCAATCTCCCCCCATGTCTTCCATTCATGGCTAAAACACATTTGAAATCCCCTCCGATAGCCCAGGGACCTCAAATCTTAGCAGCATGCTTCCTCAACTCATGCCACAAGGGAATCCTTTCAATAAGGCCATTAAAAGCATATATAATAGTGAGGTGAAATCTCTCATTGCTATTCTTTGCTTCCACTCTCATGTGAACAAATTGAGCATTATAAGCTATAAACTGTATATTATGTAGAGAATGTAATGTGTTTATATTAATTGTGTTAAACATACAGAAGCAAATAGCAGTACATTTATACAAGAGTACTAGTCACAACTACCTAAACATGTGATCCTATATACAAGGAAATTGACTAAGACTAGGACACATAGCTAGCAACATATACGTAACAATATACAAGCTAATGGGTAGAAGGAGAGTCCTAGTTATTCTCTAACATCCCCCCGCAAGATGGACTGTCGGGAGAGAAGACCAATCTTGGACATGAGCATGGTAAACCGCGGTCGCGGAAGAGGCTTTGTAAGAGCATCAGCAAGTTGGTCATCATTGGCAATCGGGACTACACGAAGGGAGCCTGATTGGACCTTTTCACGAATGAAGTGGTAGTCAAGGGCCACATGTTTCATGCGAGAATGAAAGACGGGATTGGCACTTAAACTCGTGGCACCAAGATTGTCACAATAGATAGCGGGACTGGAAGGCAGCGTGACACGAAGTTCAGTGAGCAAGTGACCGAGCCAGGTGAGTTCAGCGGAAGCATTTGCAACGGACCTGTACTCGGCTTCAGTGGAGGAGCGAGAAACGGTGCGTTGCTTCTTTGAGCTCCATGAGATAGGATTCTTACCAAGGTAAACAAAATACGCACCAGTGGACGTTAAGTCATCAACATTACCGCCCCAATCAGAGTCGGAGTAGGCATGAAGACTGAGAGGAGAGTTGCGATGAATGACAATACCATGGGAAGCTGTGCCAGCGAGGTAGCGGAGTAATCTTTTGAGAGCATTCCAGTGCGGTATTGTGGGGCGATGCATATACTGGGATAGTTTGTTGACGGCGTAAGCGATGTCGGGACGAGTTAAAGACAGATACTGAAGGCTGCCTAGTAAGGCACGGTATTCAGTGGGGTTCTCAAAATCCGGACCGTCACCCAGACCGAGCTTAGTTGAGGAGTCCATGGGTGTGGAGGCGGGCTTGGAGTCTAGCATATTGGCTCGAAGTAATATGTCAGTTGTGTATTTTTGTTGGTTGAGAAACAGCCCGAGGGAGCAAGGGTGGACTTCAACACCAAGAAAGTAGGAGAGATTACCCAAGTCTTTGAGAGCAAACCGCACGGACAGAGCATCAATAAAACGTTGAACATTGGCACTACATGAACCTGTAACAATGATATCGTCAACATATACAAGAACAAATAAATTATAAGTTCCATGATATAAGAATAACGATGTATCGGATACGGAGTTGGTGAAGCCGGCTCCAAGAAGGTAAGAGCGGAGCTCATTGTACCAAGCCCGAGGGGCTTGCTTTAAGCCATAGATTGCCTTTCGTAGTTGACATACATGAGTCGGTTTTGCAGGGTCGACAAATCCCGGAGGTTGGGACATGTAGACGGAATCAGTAAGAGTTCCCTGTAAGAAGGCATCATTTATATCGAGTTGACGAAGGGGCCAATTGTTGGTGACAGCAAGACTTAGCAATAAGCGGACTGTGGCAGGCTTGATAACAGGGCTAAAGGTTTCCGTGTAGTCAAGGCCAGGCCGTTGGTGAAAGCCTTTCGCAACTAGACGGGCTTTGTGTTTGTGAATGGTACCGTCGGTATTGTACTTGGTGCGAAACACCCATTTACAGCCAACGATGTTATGAGCAGCGGAGGAGGGTACTAGATCCCAGGTATTGTTTCGGTGGAGAGCATTGAATTGTTCCTCCATGGCAGCACGCCATGTCGGGTCAACGAGGGCCTGTTTTGTGGTTTTTGGTTCAGTTGGGGTGAGCTGGGCATTGAGGTTTAGCTTGTCAATGGGTTTGAAGATGTTGTGTGTGGCTCGGGTGATATGAGGATGAGGTGGGGGTGGTGGAGGAGGAGGGGGGGGGGAGGGGGTTGTGTAGTGGTGAGTGGTGAGACAGTAGAGGGTGCAGTGGAGGATGGAGAGGGTGGTGTGGAAGCAGGGGAGGCAACAGGGGAGGGGGAGCGAGGTGAAGCAGGGGAGGCAGTAGGGGAGGGGGAGCGAGGTGAAGCAGGGGGTGTGACAGGGGTCGGTTGGGGCGAAGGAGAAGATGGGAGCAGCGGAATGGCGAGGTTGCACCAGTCGGGGAAGGAGGGAAGAGGTGCATTGGGTTCGGGAGAGGTAGCAAAAGGGTAGGTGTGGTCCACAAACTTCACATGACGAGAGCTATAGACACGGTTGGTAATGGGGTCAAGACAAAGGTAGGAGTGTTGGGACGGAGAGTAGCCAATAAAGACACAAGCGATGGAACGAGCCTCAAGTTTGTGGTGAGTATAGGGCTTTAGCCAAGGGAAGCATAGACTACCGAAGTTCTTGAAGTTGTAATATTTCGGAGGACTATTAAAGAGACGGGAGTAGGGAGAGGTGTTTTTGAGAGTGGGGGTGGGCATTCTATTAATTAAATAGACCGCCGTTTGGAGGGCATATGGCCAGTAGGCGAGGGGCATGGAGGCATGAGCAAGAAGAGCGAGTCCGGTGTCTACAATATGTCGATGTCGCCGTTCCGCAAAGCCATTATGTTCAGGGGTGTGTGGTGGGGAGGTAAGATGTTGAATTCCGAAAGATGCAAGGGCGGGTTTTAGTTTCTCAAATTCGCCGCCATTGTCGGAATAAAAGGTGAGTATGGGTCGAGAGAATTGTTTTTCAACAAGAGCTTTAAATGTCATAAAGGTGTGGTGAGTGTCGGACTTCTTTTTGAGCGGAAATAGCCATGTAAATTTTGTATAATGATCAACAAAAATAACGTAGTATTTGAATTGATCGATAGAGTAAACCGGTGATGACCATAAGTCACTAAAAATAACTTCAAGCGGAAATTGAGAAGTAAGAGACGACACATCAAAAGGTAACTTATGACTTTTATAAATGCTACAGGCCTTGCAATTTGCATTGGAAAGAACATGTTTGGAAGAAAAACTAGAAACAATAGACTTTAAAATGGGAAAATGCGGATGACCAAAACGATGGTGAAGGTCAGGGTCACTAGCAATGGTAGGGTTGGCTTGAGGCGGAGACGACATAGGCCAGTAGTAGACACCGTCCTTCGCTAATCCCGTGTATAGCTTCGTCTGAGTATTAAGGTCCTTGACAACAAAAGAATGAGAGAAAAAGTCAATAGACACATTATTATCGGAACAAAATTTCGAGACGGAAATGATATTTTTGTGCATCAAAGGAACATGAAAGACATTTGTGAGTTTGAAAGAGGAAAGAAGGGCAGAACCAGTGTTATGAATCGGGAGGCCAGACCCATCGCCGATGACAATTTCATCAGTGCCGTCATAAGGATGGTGAAGGGACAGGTTATCGAGATCAGTGGTGACATGATGAGAGGCACCACTGTCCAATAGCCAGGGGGAGGATGGTGGTTGCGGTGTCAGGGTAGTCGGGTGGGCCTGGGCTGTGGTGGTGCTAGCGGTAGGAGGGCGAGGATATGGGGGAACACGGATGTCGGGATGGAGGGATTTAAAGGTGGGGCAGTAAGCTAACGTGTGACCTTGGGTGTGGCACCATTGACACTTCCCTTTGAAGGGATTTTTTGGGTTCTGGTTGGGCTGGGACACGGCTGGGTAAGGCTGTCGGGAAGGAGTAGCAGGGGCGGAAGTATGGCGGGCATAGGTGGGGTGAGCAACTGCAGGAAAGGTGGAGGTAGGACGAGACTCAGTTTGAGAGAGGAAGAGTTCACGGTGAATAAGTTTTTCGAGAAGCTCGGGAAAAGTAATAGGATTGTCACGAGCATTGATCGCATCAATAACGGGTTGATAGGATGAGTCCAACCCCTCAATGACTTGATCAGTGACGTCCTCATTGGGTAGGATAGTGCCAAGAAGAGCAAGTTCATCGACAGTGGTTTTGATTTTGGTCATATAGTCGGAGATGGAAAGGGAACCTTTGGTGATATTCTTTAGTTTGTGGCGAAGTTGTTTGATATGGCCACGGGAAGGACGGGCATAGGACGACGCAAGCGTGTCCCAGGCCTCACGGGTGGTGGTGGTGCGGTTGAGGAGGGGACTGATAGTGGTGGTGAGAGTGCTTGCCACAGCACCGAATAAGAGCCGGTCTTGCCGAAACCAGGTATTGTATGCCGGATTGGGAGTAGATTTGTCATTGGACGTAAGTAGTTGTGGAGGGGGTGCACTGCCATCGATGTAGGAGGATAGCCCATAACCTTGGAATAACGACTCAAGTTGGAGCCGCCATTGGTTATAGTTGGAGCCATCAAATTTAGCAATGGAGTGAACGTTCAAAAGGATGAAGGGTTTGAGGGGTTCATCCGGGTTTGGAAGGGTGGAGCTCGACATTGGAGCAAGGGTGAATTGTAGGTGAGTTTAGGAGGGTGGGAGAGGATCAAACCTTTCTCCTGATACCATGTAGAGAATGTAATGTGTTTATATTAATTGTGTTAAACATACAGAAGCAAATAGCAGTACATTTATACAAGAGTACTAGTCACAACTACCTAAACATGTGATCCTATATACAAGGAAATTGACTAAGACTAGGACACATAGCTAGCAACATATACGTAACAATATACAAGCTAATGGGTAGAAGGAGAGTCCTAGTTATTCTCTAACATATTAAACTTACTTGGCTTCCAAAGGATCTAAATCCTTTCTCATTTATGGTAGGCAATATTAGTAGAAATACTCCTCTCATTATTGAAATTAATTGCTGCTCTATGTACAGATTTAGCTTTTATTTTGTCTCAAGTAATCCAAATAATCCAACATCTTTATTATGCAAAAACCAATTTATTTCCTTCTATTTGCTAACCCTATTCATTCCCCTTATGTTTCAGAACCCTATACTATCCATTTATATTAGTATCATTAGACCCCTCACCTCTTTTTGCATTACTATTTGATACCTCAGATTTGTTCAGAATTTCCAGAAACGATAGTGCTCCAAAAGCAGTATTGCTAAATCCCTCTAGTTTGTTGTCTTGTCTATTCATCTTTATCAGTTTTTGTGCAGGAGTTTGTTCATCCACTACCCTTAAAGATCCAGGAGTGGTAATGTCTGTCCGGGGATCAGTCATCAGCTGGACAGGGGATGAAGGGGGATCCTGCACGCCAACAACATTCTCCTTCAACAAAATTTCAGGTTTTTGAACATGCCTCCATTCCTTTTTATTTTCGATCTTTCTTTTCCCATGGTGCTCCACCTCTTTCTTTCTGCAATGCACATTCTCATTCCCAATACCCCTACATTCTGAGGATGTTACTGGTCTCCATTCATATTCAATAGTAATTTCAATTTCTTTTCCCATTTCATCCCTGAATCTCACTTCCTCTGGAAATTGCTGATCCAATTCCAATTCCACTAATACCCGGGCAAAACCTAGCCTTGTTTTCTCCTCAGTAGCATAATCACTTTTGACATATGTCCCAATTAATGTTGCTACTCTTGACAGACATTTCCCCCAAAACTTCAGAGACAGATTATGCATCTTGATCTATGCAGAAACTTTATTGATGTTTTCTTTTTTCATCTCCTTCTCCCAGGACCATTCCCTCACTATCACTATCAGAGGTTTATTATCAAAAAGGTAGGATAGTATCCTGATTGTAAAACTTTATCTTTCATTTCCATAGTTTTAAATCAGACAAGGAAAATACCATCATTCATAAAAGAGATTTTATCAATATTGAATTTCATCCAAATTCTTCTTATTAAGCCTTCAATTACCTTAACAGGAGGGTTTGGACCCATTATATAGCACATAACTGCTTGGTTCCAATATGATATTTCCTCTAATACATCTTCTATGGAGAACTGTAAAATTTCCTCATTTTATTTTTGTCTTATCTTGTGATACTACTTTCCCCTTTTAACTTAAAACGGATATATTCATCTTAAGAAAGACTTAAGCCCTGTTATTTTGGACTTAAAGTCATCCCCTTTTTAAGTTCAATTCAGATCGTTTAAGTTCTATCATAAAAGTTCAACAAAATTAGGTTCAGTTCAGTTCAACTCTTATAAGTTCAGTTCAGTTCAGTTCACCTCTTCTAGTTCAGTTTTGTTCAGCTCCAATAAGTTCAGGAAACTTCAGATCCTATAAGTTTAGTACAATTCATACAAGTTCAGCAAAATTAAATTCATCAAAATTATGTTAGACCTTGTTAACAACTTATTTATTAAAATTAACATGATTTATAAAATAAGACAATCTTGTAAGACGATCGACTTTTATATATGAAATAGCTTATTCATTTAATGTTAATATATAAGTTATGTTTTCATATATTAGGTTGTCTCATATTGTGAGACCGTTTCACGTTATTTATTGTTACATTTATTAGTTATATACTCCCTCACATCCAAATCAAAGGTTACACTTACCTTATTTGGACCATCCAAACCAAACTACTCATTTCTTTTTGGGTAACAAATAAGACGAACTACTCCTCATTTACCCTATATATACACAATATGTCATTACCCCACCCACCCAACTAACATTAAATAATCAAGTGGTCCTACTTCCATTCCAATACTACCCTTACCTTTTCTATATTTTCTTAAAACTTGTGCTCCCTGCCATGTAACCTTTGGTTTGGATGACAGGGAGTACCATTTTTTAACTTATGTTTACTTCAAGTTAAATTGATGATCATTTTGTAGTTTTGAAATTAAAGAGTCATATTAATCATCCTAGAATTTTGTAAATAACACTAATTTTTCAGTTGGTCTTGCTTCAGACGGACCATTTTGGTCTGAAGCAATAAGACGGGATTTTGTAACCACTTTACAGTTAGATGTAACCACTATTGAAAACTAGTTGATATAAGCTGTGGTTACATTTTATAAAAAAAGTGGCAACATAATCCTGTCTTATTTTTCAGACGGAATTAGTCCGTCTGAAATAAGAATTTGTGCATTTTTTAGGTTAGATGTACAACTATATATATTTGTTAGGACAAATATAGTCAAGGAAGATGGAGATGAGGAAGAAAGAGATGAGAAAAAGGATAAAATGAAAATAGATGATTAAAAAAAAATGTAATAAGTGAATAACATAATGTATAAAAAGAAATTTTTATAATATTATTTTGTATATTAGACCATATTTAGTTTTTGGCAATAATATCTTCAAAAAGTATAGAAAATAATAATAATAAACTTAAGCTAAATTAATTTAAGTTAACTTTATATCCTGTAAGTTCAGTTCAGAAAAGTTCAGCTCATATAAGGTCAGTTCAGAAAAGTTCAGCTCCTATAAATTCAGTTTAGTTCAGCTCATATATTTTCAGAAAAGTTCAGATCAAATAAATTGAGTTTAAAAATTCAAATCATATAAGTTTAGTTTAGAAAAGTTTAGCATAATTAAGTTCAAAAGAATCGGGGCCTTAATGATAATTCATTGGGCGCACATATTATTGACTCACGTGCATATATTCCAACGAGGAGATCATAATATCGAACCACAAACCCTCCAAAGCTCGATCATGCATATATACAATATACACCTTGCACAACGGAACTATTTATCTCATTGCTTTCCTCAATCGTCACGCATGACGATTGACGAATAATATAAATGACAATTGACAAAGTAACTTTAACCACAAATTAGCAATGTTGTTGCCATCCATTTCCCTTAAGCATCTTCCACTTCCTTTTTTAAACGATCTATTTACTCCTTCTCTATTCTAACTTGATGATCTACGCACTAACGCACATTCCGACTTTCAAAGATGAGCTCGATTCAAAATAGAATGCTTAAATATTTAAAGTAATTATTAAATCAAACAAGTTTTTAGAGCCCCATCTACGTCTGCTTAATTTACTGCAATAAACAAACCAATGATGACAATTTCTTAATCAATTAAATACCTACAAAATACTAATCTAATAGGACTGCAATCTTTTTTACTCCTTTTATGTTGCTGGCTGCTGTGGACTTATGGTCAAGAATCAAGATCAAACGAAAAGACAATCAACCTTGACTATGCACTATGCACTAGCATCCGACTTTCATTGCTTCCCAACAAACTACCCCGGCACTAATTATTTTTGACAAATACTACCTCCCTTCAACTGCACTCTAGCATATTCAGTTTTGTACAATATTCGTGTGTAAGCTTCTAATTGCAATTTTTTCTCAATTAATAAGTAAAAATATATTCATGTGTGATCTTTTTTTATTCGTCTTTACGAGTATATTAAAAATATCTAACTTTTATAATTTTTGGAAATACGTAATTAACGATATTTACCGCGTAAAACACGCTTTGGGAAACATGAAAAAGTAAAGTGGTAGGGTGGAGTTGAATGAAGGAAATACAAAATACTACTCTCTCAATTTTATTATTTATTTTATGCTATTGCGGATTTACGGCTTTTATGTATACCCTTCGGGCTCTCCTAGATCGGAAAAAACGATGAAAAATTATATTATTATCAACTTTTACAAGAATCCCGAATTCTATCCAAATCATGAGATCCAGATGAAACGGTTCAGATCTGGATTGTAAGTGAATTAAGTGGATATAGATATAGATTTGACCTATATACATAAAAACTTATGATAAAAATCCACCTTTGTTACTTAGATTCAGTTTTATTTTGCTTTAAAATAATAATAAAAACATTCAAAACATTGTAAAGTGTAGTAGAAGATAACGTGGTCAGAAACCGAAATTGATTTGTGGACCAAATCGTATCGGAACGAAGCCGGGAAATATACAACTTGTGGACCGAAGACTGGACTTAAAAATTTCGGGTCTTGGACCGGACCAAAACCAAAATATTCGGTCAAATCCAGTCTTAGACCGCCGAAATGGATCGAAAAATATAATTTGCCAGTAAAAAGTATACCCTAACTAAATTAAATTTCACCAAATTAAACATGCTAGGTAATCAAACTATCATTTAATTAAAATAGTCGTTAATATTATCCTTAAAATACATTAAATCTTATGATAGGAAACTATCACGTTAGGTTTGGAGAGAGATAAGACCGGTTTCCTTTACTAGGGAAAGGCTAACTTTGATGTGACATCTACACATCTCGTGATTTTGAATCAACAGTACAGATTTATTTTATTCAGTCTATTCAGTCCGAACTTAAAATAAACGGTCTTGAATTGGACCGAACCGAAGACCGTATCTATAAGAATTCGGTCCAGTCTTGTTGATATACGGTAGAGAATAATTAAGATATTATCATGAGAATAAGATTATAAAATTGTCATTGTTAGGCGACGGCTATCGTCTAGGGTTTAGACCATTAGGGTTCATTACTATGCTACTATAAATTTATTATATGTCTGTCAATTAGACACAAATCAATAATATAAACCTTTATGCAATTTTTCTCCTTTCTATATTTTATCAGGTCTCAGTCCAGAACAACTGATCCGGTCCGACAATTTTCCAATCCAAACGTAAAGTTGCTCAGTCCTACGCATACCCCACCCCCCAGATGGTGGTATATAAACAAGTTTTGTTTGCTCAGTTATAACATTATTACAATTCGAACATAGAAAATGGATTACAGTTATCTAGGCTACTCGTTAATCTTCATAGTATCATACATACTAACCAAAAAAATCCTACACAAATACCAGCAGCATTTACCACCCACGCCATTCCCAACAATACCCATATTGGGCCACCTCCACCTACTCACCAACCCCAACTCAATCCACCGTACCTTCGCTAATCTCGCTTCAAAATACGGTCCAATAATCCACCTCCAATTTGGGTCCAGGCCCATACTTCTGGTCTCCTCCACGTCAGCCGCCATCGACTGCCTTCACCGAAACGACGTCACTTTCGCCAGCCGCCCCCAGCTCACTTCCGGTAGAATCCTCGGGTATAACTTCACGTCATTGATATGGGCTCCGTATGGCCCACTATGGAGGGCCCATCGTAAGATTGCCTCGACAGAGATACTATCCCCTCACCAGCTTAACCTGTTTCGTCACATTCGTGCTGACGAGGTTAAACTGTTGTTAAGACGGTTGTATGACGTACAAGGTGCCCGAGTTGAGATTAAGTCAACGCTGTTTGAGCTTTCCAATAATGTGATGATGAGAATGATTGCTGGTAAAAGGTGTTACGATACTCCCTCTCACTCAACAGATTCTTTACGTAACCACGAGAAAGGGTTTAATAATGAAGGGGAGAGATTTCGGGTTCTGATGAAGGAGTTAATTGATACGGGTCCTGTATCATCTGCTGCGGATTTCTTTCCGGTGATGAAGTATTTTGGAAAGAGTTCAAGAGAGAAGTTGTATGAGAGGTTATTTGGGAAAATGGATAGGTTTTTTCAGGATTCGTTGGATGAGAAACGAAGGGAGATGGAGGAACAAAGAGATGCAGATGTTGAATCAAGGCAGAAAACTAAGACGTTGATTGAGGTTTTGCTTGATTTGCATAAGTCGGATCCTGCTTATTTTACGGACACTGTAATCAAAGGTCTTGTTCAGGTAAATGTTTTTCCATTTTCGTACCCTTTTTATTTGTCACACTATTTAAATACTGATTCATAAAAGTGAGCTTTATCTTACTTCACATGTGAGTTATGATACCCATTAGCCAATAATCTACTCCGTATCATAATTGGGAGCATAGTTTTAGCTAGTCTCTAGAATCAAATAGACATTGCGTCTGGTTGGGCCGGGCTGATTGGGGTGTGACCCGGGCTTGCCCCCGAGGCGAGGCGGGTTGGGCGGTCGAGCCTCACAATTTTTTTTCTCTAAAATGGGAGAGCCAAGTCTGTCCGGGCTGAAAAAAAATAAAACCTAGGGCCGGCCTGTTTATTGAGCACGCCTGGCCAAAAACAGGCCAAATGGCGGGTTAAGCCAAGCCAGGCCGGGGTTACCGGCATTTTCGCCATGACTAGACTCCGTAGGAATGTTGCCACACTTTTCTTAGAGTGTCATCCATAAATGACTCACCGGTGGTAAATTTTTATTATTTATTTTAAGAGGGGGGCTATCAACTTTCTCTTTCCGACACTACATCTCTCTCCAGTTTTCTCCCTTCGCCCTCTCACAATCGACTAAATTAATATATATCGTGTGAAATCATAACGTAAGTAAATCAAAGAAAATAGACGTTATTTTAATCGCTTGTGAGAGGAGAAGGTCAGAAAAAAAAAAATAGTTTAAGCTGAATATGAGAGATAATGTATAAAGTTTGACGTGGGTGAGACTAATTAATTAATCTTAACCTTAAAAAGTTATGCTCGAAAAAAAGTTCATAAACCTATTTTAGTTTTGATAATTGGTAGTTTTGTTTAAGATAACAACCAAGTTTATTTTTTAAATTTAGAGCCCGTGAGTTCGCGGGGTAGGCTCTATGGAGTATGGACAACCTAGCTAAGTTGTTATTAACGAACATATCGAGTTGTGTTAAGTTTGTGTTCGTATCACATGTAAACAAATCATGAATCCTTCAACCCAAATCCAACCAAATTAAACTTTATGGTCGGCTTTGTGTCGTGTTTTCGTAAATAACAATATTTTGAAAGTATAAATATATTTATGTGATGTAGGTAGACCTGGAAAACGGGTCAGTCGGGTTTGAGTTAGGCCATTTCGGGTAGGGTCAATTCGGATTTGTCACACTATTGGGTTAGTTCGGGTCGGGTCCTTTCGGGTTCCAGGCATGTTTCAGGTTCGTTAGTCGATCATTTTCGGGTTAAGCATATCAAGTTATTTTGGGTCGGGTCATTTTCGGGTCAATAGCTTTTCAGGTCGGGTTATTTCGGGTTAGTTTGAGTCGGCTTAATTAATGAAAAAATTTATTCAAAGTACAATTCCAAAGACTACCGCATATAGGCTTCTAAGATCCTAATAGTGCCACGTACGTGTCGCAACATAATGCTTAAGATAGCCTTTTATATAACTGTTTTAAGGTATGATCATTATTGGCTTGGTTTAAATTAAGGGGTTTTTTATAACTACTTCCTACTAAACCCTCACTTTGAAGAACTACTACCAACTAAATTTTTCCTTAAAAACTATTACCAATCTACTTGGTCCGGGTTGATAACACTACCAAATCTTAAAAAATGACTAAATTTAAAGTGAACATACCATTTTGCCCTTCATTCTACCTCACACTCTCTTATTTATCTCACTCCTCATCTTATTTTCATCTTAAAACACGATTTACTTGATCAAAGTGAATTTTGGGAAAAATAACCTCCACTTTTCTTCAAATCCTTATAATCTAATCGAGACTAATCAACTACACTAAATTAGTTCATCTCAATCACCTATACTACTCAGATTAAAGAGAGGAACAATAAACCCTAAATTAAAACAAAATGTGAAACCGTAAAACCTTAATTGAAACAAATACAATAAACAAAAAAGAGGAATTGAAACAAAGAAGAAGAAATATTATGATAATATATAACTCAAAATGTGAGATGAGAGATAAAAAAATA
>JAIUZE010019672.1:0-35615 GCA_022085475.1 Heliosperma pusillum
AGGTAATTAATTAGATATTAAGTTAATTAAACCAAATATCAAGATATTATTTAGATATTATGTTATTGTAATCAAAAGAAAGAAAATATCAAGTCCTATGAGAGGAAGAGGAGCCGTGTGAAATGAGAAGAAAATGGGTCTGTTTTTAAGCGATTCGCGAAATTTAAGTTGACGGATCGATAAAGTTACAAATATCTTAGATATTCGTATTAGTTTAATCGAAAGAATTAAAAGATCTAAAGTGAGTGGAAAAAGATGACATGGGGCGTGTGACTCATGCCAAAGTCGGGTTTTGGGTTTGTTTCGGGATTTAAGATGACTCGGGAATAGTTAAATGACGTTCGGGATTAAACCGTAAAACCTTCTCTTAAATTCCGAATAAATTCAAATTAATTATATTAAATTATCATAAATTCAAATAAATCTTAATAAAAATAAATTAAATTTATTATTTTTCAAATAGAATTTCGGTCTTTTAAATTACGGGGTGAGTCGGAAAAGTCAACGAAAGTCAAAGTTGACTTAAAACGGGATTCTCTTGGAATCTCGCAGAAATTCCAAATACGAACTCGGAAATTCCAAATTCGACAGGAAACAATAAATTCTAAATTAAAACTTAAGTTTGCTGAAAAGTATCCGTAAAATATTTTCATTAGAAAAATAGGGTACATTTCGGGTTGTTACAATAATTGTGGGTGATTTCAGTAATGCCAAGCTAAAACAGAAGAAGGCAATCATTGTAATAGAAATGAAGAAGGGCAACAAATGCATAATCTACATGAATTGAGAAAGATTATGAAGGAACAAGTGGAGATGCTTCATTTCTTGACGGGAAATTTGGATGATATGTCAAAGCTACTACAACTTAGCATAAAAATAGTAATATTTATGTATATGTGTAACACCCCCAATATCCTCTTAGTTTAAAAATTCCAACTTCATATAAAATAAGATAATGGGTGTGCGACAATGTAATTAAATGTGGTAATAGAACCATGATTTTAAAACAAAAAGGATAAAAGTCCATATGAATACAAACCAAGGTGTTAAAATCCGATTACAACATTCCAAATTTAGCGGAAGCAAATCAAAGTTATAAGTCTCAAGAACCCTCAAATGTTTTTAAAGTTCAAACTTCAAATATTCCATGATAGCGCGCTCTCCCCAAGAGTTCTCGACTCTACTTTCCACAAGTACCTGTCATACGATCTGCTCACACCGTTTGTGGTCATCGCAGGTCCAATCAAGGACAAAACATCTCGAGGTTCCCCAAACCATTTACTAAACTGTCCAAATATCTCGAGTGTGCACACCCCTCCAAGAGCCAACCCCAAGGAGGAATATATGAGGACGGGGTCTCGATCAACTAACCCCCACCAAAATCTCTGTATAGGAGGTCCCTTATTTGGGACAACCTACCCCTCTACCAAAACCGTTTCAGAACCCATATCAAAACCTTTCTAAACAATTAAATCCATTTCCTTGAAATTAAACATTTCCATAACTTGTACACAAGATCAAACGGTTTTGGTTTTCAAAACTCTTAAAATCATAAGTCCTTCATTTCATTTCAAGCACGATTCTATTTTCAAGAGATTGGACATCATCAATCATTTTCAATATTGATTTCATCACAAAAATTCCAACTAATAACAACAATAATTACAAGCATATTAAATATTACAATATTCGGAACAATACTCAATAGTTCAAGAATAGTGTACGGATTAGTGTTTTCCCTTACCTCACAAGGTTTCTTAGGGAGCGGTTACAACACCTCTTCTACAAATTCCGAGTCTACAATATGTATAAAATATCGATTACTAATGTATCCAAGTCGGTTCTTAACTTTCTTATTTTACATTACTTGAATTCTACGGTTTCTATTATATTAAGTTTCGTTAACCAACTCATCCCGCTCTATAGTCTATAAATATGATTTAGCATAAGACCAGAATGTATATGAATGATTTATTAACTCATTTTGTTGTTTGGGTTAGTCAATAAGCATACATGCAATGAGATTAAGCAAGTTATATTAACCTAACTATCCTTCACGATTTTTCTGTCGGAAACAGAAAGTTAAATTGCCGTATCTCTCTCGTTACTAATCATTTTGATAAGTGGTCAGTGGGGTTGGATTCCTTGAAATGTCCTCTAACTTTAATATACATAGGGTCAAAGCCTAAAAAGGTATCTAAGTTGTCCTAATTTACAGTTTAACAAAATCTGTCCAAAAACGAGTCTTAATATGTTATTAGGTGGGAAATGTTTTTAACAAATCGTAACGCCAATATTCGAAAGTCTAAAGTGCTCTAATTTCCTATTAGTTTAACATATTAAAAGTTGGGATGTTAAAAATGTTATTAAGTATAATTTCAAAAGCCTTTTATGAAGATGACAAATTTTCACTAGTAAAACTATTACACTCACTAATCTCGTTTTTTCCAGATTATAGAACGAACTTGTAAAAATCATAATAAACTTAAAACATCATATTTTAAGACGTAGTCAATTTCTGTATATTCCTTTATGAGTCTAATAACTGTAAGTATTTGAAAGTTGAAGTCTCAAACTGAGTTTAAGATACCCAAAATCATGTTTAGCTATAATGTGTCGGATTTCCAGACAACAAAAGTAACAATGCACAAATCCTTCTTACCAGAATGAAATTAGTCTATTCCAGAGCCTAACATGCTCTATATTCATTGAAGTGTATTGTGGTAAAAGGGTTCGTCTTCATTAATCCTTTAAGTTACTTTTTAAGACTCAAATATTGGGACATGTAGATTCGGTTTGTTAAGAATTATGTTTTAGTATATGATTTTTCATTTAAAAACGCCACTTTAGAATCTGACGAAATTTTATATAAAACTTAAAGACATGCATAGGTACTACATATATTTTGTTCATATTAAAATAACAATTTTAAGTCCGATTTATCTTCTGCTCATAATCAACCTCCGGGTTTGACACTTTGATGATTATTACGTACTTAGGTTCATGTATGCATGAATGGAGACTTGTTTAATTATTGTTATATGATTTAAACTAAATGAATAGGTGTTCTTAAGGTGAATAAACATAAAATGGTGGTTTAGAGATTCTCACCAAGTGAAGATCTTGGTGCTAAGGCTAGATCCTCCTCCTTATGCTCCCTCCTTCTCCTTCTTCTTCATCTTTTCGGTTTCTCTCTCTAATCCCTCTCTCTTTCTGTTTTGTTTTTAATGTTTGAATGAATGGAAAATATGATGGGAAGGTTGTATGTGATTAAATGGAGTGTTGAAGAGGAGGGTTGGAAAAATAAAAAGGAGGCATAGGGAAGGGGGATTGGCATGAGCATGGGGGACAAAGGGGAAACATGAGAGTCTCATGCATTGGTCCATTTCTTGGCATGCTTAGGGTTATTCAAAGGAGCTATTATGGCTGCTTGCAATCTCGCCTAATGTGGCGTTGAGACGGGTTTTGCGCGACGGAAAAATGATGCACGCGACGATGTTTTATACAACTTCTAAATGCAATATGATTTTACCAATTATCGACACAAGGATTGTGTATGTTCTTTTCTCATTTTATCATGGGTGAATTTGAATGCATTTTATTATTATTTATCCTTAATGTTTGACGATGATATTTATTATTAAATTAAGCGACTAGCGGTAATTGTATTGTTATCAAATTTTCCATTTTATCTCTTATTGATACTTTATTATTATTATTTTTAAATTTTCTTTTTATTTTATTGACGGATTTTATGGGTATTACAATCTAACCTCCTTAAAAACAAACTTCGTCCTCGAAGTTAAAACATCCCTCTAGGAGAAACAAGTATAACCTCATTCGTTAATATACGAGGGAAAGACGTGGGTGTTACATCCTACCTTCCTTAAAGAACGTTACGTCCTCGTAATTAAATATTTAGCTAAAATAGTTCTAGATACTTAAGCTCCAAGGTTTCCTCGGATTCCTAAGTGCGGCCGTCATTGGTTGACCATAGTACCTCCTCAATTACTTCCAAGGTCTCGTATTGGCCTATGGGTCTAGGCTTAATTTTCCGTTCTAACGAAATCGCATCACCCTTCTCCTAGGTGATACCCTAAACAAAATCAACTTATCTCCCACTCATGGTTAATAATCGATCGCTATGCTGGTCCATTTCATAGTTACGCGAGAAACGCTCAATACTTTCTCTCTCATCAAATTGCATCTTCTATCTTTTTTATTTTCACCTACATTTACGCATATACATCTGTTCCATAACATCCATTAACCTCTTTGAAAGTCCTAGACCTCTAATTAGACTCCTCTAATTTGTTCATTAAATTACATTAACTTAATGATTTAGGATCTAGTTATCATGCATGCAAATATAAAAGCATAAAAGAAAAGATAAGACAAACATATCCTTACATTGGGAATTTTCGGTTCAATATGAGCACAATAAGAACTCCTTCTTATTGTTGTTGAGCATGGAATTAGTGGATGATCCTCCATAAGCCAACCTCCAAAGTAGAAGGTCTCATTCTTGTTGCACGCAAGATTAAACCCAAATAATCTTACCTTATTATTAACTAGATAATAAGTAAGACATAATACTACTAATATTATTGTATTACTACTCTAGTAATACTAAGAGAATATTAGTATTTTTGAGAGTTGTAGAGAGAAGAGGTTTTAGTGAGAAGAAGTAAAATAAGCATGAATGAACATTAAGTGAAATGAACAACCAAAATGCTCTTATATAGAGCAAATGGCCGGTCATAGCACTCAAGATAGCCCTTATTTTTTGCTCAAAATAATCACATGCATAATGGTAGTGTGTAAGGGTGGTTATGATGATTAAGGTATGGAAGATATGTCACTATCATATAGTTGATTGTGTGTTAAGAAAAGAATAACACACATGATCCTTCCATGTGCCAAATCCGGTCCATTATGCCATATAATGGTCCATTTGGATTTTTGATATTTGTCCCACAAATACTTATTAATCATATGCTTAATTATCTAGTATAATCAAGTGTTAATTTGATCATAAAACAATTATATGACTAAAAAATAAACAATATAGACTTAACTTTTTAAGTTATATTTTACCATTATATCAAAATATAATGGGTCTCACAATGCCTAATTAATTTATTTTACAACTCTTTGTAAATATAATTAACTAGTTACCTCTGCCTCAAAATATATGCATAACCTCAACGGATTTAATGAATTAACTATTAATCATTAAATTAAATCTTATTTAATCGTATTAAAGTCAGACGTAAAATTTATTCAGTCAGTTATCGTATAATTGACTAATAAACTTAACTGGAATGAGTTCCTAACTCAATTAATAAATAACTCTCGTAACTAAACGTACATATCAAATATATGTAATGCCCTAATTAAACTGTATCGTATACAAGTAATTAGTGTTCTATTTAGGTCTCATCCTATAGGTGTGACCTAAAGGGATCAGTTGATCACCGCCGTCATACGACAATAACGTCAAACTCTAGTCAGCTGAGCGTTACCGATTTACGTTAATCAACTAACGTGGAGTATCAAAATATACTAATCATGCCACGTATATTCCAAATGAGATTTATTATATAAATGCACTATTGTGGAGGACACTTACTCCAACACTCTTGCGGTCTTACGAACTTCTTTAAACCAAAACTCTTAGATTCATGTTTTTTACCTCAAAAATGGAAACAAATTTCCCCTCAAATCGCTAAATAATTATATTATATAACGCTATAATGATTTCACTAAATTCGATTCTACATGAAATTCTAGTAATCATTAACTTAATTCTTCGAATTTACACTGTCGTATCATCATCCACCTTAAGCCTCATAACACTCCATGTATCACATTTTGAAATTAATTTAGCGGCCTTAATTAACCATTATTTGAGAACTTCACAATTTATTTATCCGTCATCTCACATCTACAAACTATGGTATATCTCAAATCCCTGATTGATCATTAAAACCAACACATAGCCTACTCATTTTAGCATTCTCTATTGTCGTCAAATCACTAATGGGCCAATAAGGTTTCCCCGAAACTTTACCCTCAGATTTTCTCCATTGGTCAATTACCATAATTGATAACATTCTTCTTAGTATAACTAGTTACTTAAAACCTTATTTCTTCACATGCTACAAGCCTCCAACAACTACGAAAACTCGTTACAAATTGTTATAACGTTTACCTCAAATAGCCAAGTGTTCCTCAAGAATCACAATCCATATCATGTTACGTCAGACTTCTATATTTCACTTAAGTTCCATTGGTCATGTCCATTACTTTTCCATAAAATATGTATCCTTACTCATATCCTTAACTTTATCACAAATATTGTATCCATTTGCTCTTTGATGAACAGTTTTATATAAGCCTCATATCCTCTTTTTACTTCTCACAATATTACATTCTCTTTTCACAATTAATCATAATCTTATGCCTCTTTACTGAATCCACACTCTAACAAGAATTCCTTCAAGTATATGGGTAATAGCTTGTTCTTAATATCTTAGGACACACAAATATCCAACTTACTACACAAGATCACGCCACACAGTTAGCTACTATCCCAGTGTCCATTCTATTTCTTATAACTATTATTCTTTCCAAACATACTAGTTTCGTTCCAATAAAAGATAGAGACATAATATTTGGTGATATCATTTAAACAAATAGTATCTCATTTCACTCCTTCAACATATAAGTCTTAAAGGTCTCAAATCGATTTCAATGTCATGGATAATATCTCATTCTACTACCTGTAGCGTTTATATCACACACAGTTAATTAGACAACAATCGTATGTATAACATCTCATATTATTATTCACATGATTGAAATTATTCTTTGAAACTAAATATCAACAGCGTATACGTCATCTCGTACTACCATTCATACAACTGATATCTCAACAATCATTTTTACCATCAGGACTAAGCATCCAACGTTATTCAACCAATCTTATATCATAGTCATTAGGCCAACATTATACCAACTTAAGTATCCATCTTTGTATGAATAATAAATAGGCTAATAATTGCCGAAGCTAATATTCACCCTTTATTGTCTTAGATAAAATAATTATAAATATCCACGATATAGTTAGCTTGTATGTTCCTAATAACTAGACTATACCCACGTGTTCTACATAAATCCTCGTAATTATGGCCATTGAAATCCCACTCGAATTCCGCACTAAATCACACTCTTCCTCGTGTTCATCACCTTCTCTTACATTCTCTAGTGGCGTATATCCTCTCCCTTTCTTTGATTAGAATTAATCAGCGACTCTTTAGGGCTAGTTAGACTATATAGCCCATAGTTATCATGATCTCAATCTATAAGCTCAAATTACAGATCTTATCTACTCTGCTTCTTTTAATAAAGTTAATCACCCTATATTTTTTTTGTTCCCCATACATAATCTCTTGTCACTCTACATGCTTCATATTCATCCAACTAACTCCTTTATTTCATGATGTGGTTAGTAAGCTAGCTCAAACATGTAAATATATCTTTGTCACTAATGTGTCCACAAGGTCTAAAGGAGCATCTCAAAGAGGTCAAATATTACAATATACCGTACTCGGACAAACTATTCATTCTAATTTCCTTTAAATTTAAACAAAACCAGACTTTATATGCATCGCGCATATGAGCCTCAAATATACCTTACATATTACAACCAATAGATGATTCTTTCAACTCTTTTCGCAAATTTAAATAACTATTACCATAAGTAAACTAGTTCTTGAGCACACCTCAATAAAGATCACTTACATCACTCTACGCCATTGTTCTACTCATCCCAAACGTTTAAATTGTTCTTCCTGCTCATGTATACCAAAATAAAAGTGATCTCTTAATACTAATTACTTCAAACTATTCTCCTCAATTAAGAACCACAACCGTTTGTGCTAAGCTTTCATTCTCTCAAAGTCATGTTGCGACCTAAATCACCAATGTCATACCTATGTAATTCCTTGTCCATACAAAAGCAAAAGAAGTATCTACCCTCTCATTTAAATCTACGAAATTCTCCACCAAAATGTATTATTAACCCATAAATTACGATTTACATCTCGACGACTCAACTTCATCATTGATCCAATATAGTCCTTACACTTATCCTCAAAATACCATTCAGTGCATTTAGTGGAGTCAATTTGATAACATCATACTCTATTCCATTATACTCTATTCTAATATCTTTTCATCATTCGAAGCACAATCACCTTTAATATCCACATCAAAAATATCATCCCAGTTGAGCAAGTCATATTACCTCGATTCTCTAAGCTAGTCACTCTCATCAATTATTTTTTACACATGTTATCTGTAAACCACCGATCTTCACATTACATCATCATCATTCTCAAATATAATAGCGTAACTGTTTTTCCAACTAAATAGTTCTTGATAATCCATCAAGTTAAATCGAATATTGGTATAATAGTCTTTCAAGAAAAGTTATCTACTGATATATCTCAAGAACTTTCGTATCATTATAACAACAATAACATACTTATCAATACCTCAATTCATTGCCCATTTACGAAGAAATATTTAGTCCTACAACTCACAAATTTCCAAGATTTCTTAAAAAAGCAACCACAAATAGGTATATTCAGTCATGCAGACTTCCCTAAGTTCCAAATTCCTCTCAAAGTTATCCTTGTTATATAGTCTAACTAACTTTTCAAGTAAGCTCTTTTACATTAGTTTCTTGCATATCAACAACTAATTAACAATATCCCTCCTTACCATATGGAACATTCTCCACACACTAAGGTTCCTATATAAAATGTACTATTACGTTGATTCTATAGCCAATGTCCCTTAAAGAATGTTCAGATATACCTACTATACTTTCACTTTGCTTATATATACCAAACTTTTAATGCCCACTTATTGTCCAACCTCTTGACACAATTTTTTTTAACCTCAATTAAACACTAGCATAGTTCCACTTTAAGTCTCATCACAACAAACAATAACAAAGTCTAATAAGTAGTGCAACATTTGATTTTAATTATATTATTAGTCATTTTTAAATCTAGGATTATACTCCCACGTAAATCTTCACTTGTAATATCAAGTCTCAAAATCTATAATCTCTATAATTCATTAGTGTTAAAACAATTTACAACTCATGACTTCAATTAGTTATATGATCACTAAAACTGTAACATCTTGTTACCACTCCA
This sequence comes from Heliosperma pusillum, assembly GCA_022085475.1. NCBI lineage: Eukaryota > Viridiplantae > Streptophyta > Magnoliopsida > Caryophyllales > Caryophyllaceae > Heliosperma > Heliosperma pusillum. The sequence continues at coordinate 9,234 of JAIUZE010019672.1, forward strand.
AATAGAATCAATAGACATTTCATACAATACATTCCCAATAATGATCGTCATCACATTACAATTTGAATTATAAGATAAATTCTCATGTATATAATCTCAACGAATTCAATATGTTACACATCTCAAGTACCATCACAAGTTAAGATTCCATTCCATAACACCATATTATGTGCATGCTCAATTTCACTTCAAATCATATTAACATACAACATTGCATACCATTTTCATATCCTTTACAAATCATAATGTTCAATCAGTCAAGTCGATTCCAACAACTCGTAACATACGTCCCATACAATCCCACACTCATCTCACACGCGTCATTTATTATCGTTATTATTTTTTTTTTAAAAAAAACTTTTTGAAAATATTTACTTAGGTCGGTCGATTCACGGGCGGTGAAGAGATATGAAGATCTAATCACCTATCCAAGAAGGAAACCCGCTCTGATACCACTTTGTAACACCCCCAATATCCTCTTAGTTTAAAAATTCCAACTTCATATAAAATAAGATAATGGGTGTGCCACAATGTAATTAAATGTGGTAATGGAACCATGATTTTAAAGCAAAAAGGATAAAAGTCCATATGAATAAAAACCAAGGTGTTAAAATCCGATTACAACATTCCAAATTTAGCGGAAGCAAATCAAAGTTATAAGTCTCAAGAACCCTCAAATGTTTTTAAAGTTCAAACTTCAAATATTCCATGATAGCGTGCTCTCCCCAAGAGTTCTCGACTCTAGTTTTCACAAGTACCTGTCATACGATCTGCTCACACCGTTTGTGGTCATCGCAGGTCCAATCAAGGACAAAACAAAAGAAGGGTCAACAATAATGTTGAGTAAGGTAAACAATCCGAAAAGATGAATTGGTAAGTTGTAGAATACCAACTTGAATTACATTTTCAAAACAATGTATGAGATATAAGAATTTTCAATAACAACATGTGGTATTCCATATAATCAAGAAGACATCATGAGTGTTTCCAAACTTTTTGAATCACATTCCTTCCAATACCTTTTCCATTTGAAAGAAAACATTTCTTTCCATAAGTTTCCAACATTTTCAAAACCACATTTCTTCCAATACATTTTCATTTGAAAGAAAACATTTCTTTCGATAAGTTTCCATCATCGGTATACTTGGATAGAGGCCGTATGGAGAGGGTCCCCTCGCCCTAGTCCGGATAAGACGAGGTTCCCCAAACCATATACTTAACTGTCCAAACATCTCGAGTGTGCACACCCCTCCAAGGGCCTACCCCAAGGAGGACGATAAGAGGACGAGGTCTCGATCAACGAACCCCCACCAAAAGCTCTGTATAGGAGGTCTCTTATTTGGGACAACCTACCCCTCTACCAAAACCGTTTCAGAACCAATATCAAAACCTTTCTAAACAATTAAATCCATTTCCTTGAAATTAAACATTTCCATAACTTGTACAAAAGATCAAACAATTTTGGTTTTCAAAACTCTTAAAATCATAAGTCCTTCATTTCATTTCAAGCACGATTCCATTTTCAAGAGATTGGACAACATCAATCATTTTCAATATTGATTTCATCACAAAAATTCCAACTAATAACAACAATAATTACAAGCATATTAAATATTACAACATTCGGAACAATACTCAATAGTTCAAGAATAGTGTACGGATTAGTGTTTTCCCTTACCTCACAAGGTTGCTTAGGGAGCGGTTACAACGCCTCTTCTACAAATTACGAGTCTACAATATGTATAAAATATCGATTACTAATGTATCCAAGTCGGTTCTTAACTTTCTTGTTTTACATTACTTGAATTATACGATTTCTATTATATTAAGTTTCGTTAACCAACTCATCCCGCTCTATAGTCTATAAATATGATTTAGCATAAGACCAGAATGTATATGAATGATTTATTAATTCATTTATTGTTTGGGTTAGTCAATAAGCATACATGCAATGAGATTAAGCAAGTTATATTAACCTAACTATCCTTCACGATTTTTCTGTCGGAAACAGAAACTTTAAATTGCTGTATCTCTCTCGTTCCTAATCATTTTGATAAGTGGTCAGTGGGGTTGGATTCCTTGAGATGTCCTCTAACTTTAATATTCGAGGGTCAAAGCCTAAAAAGGTCTCTAAGTTGTACTAATTTACATTTTAACAAAATCTGTCCAAAAACGAGTCTTAATATGTTATTAGGTCGGAACAAATCGTAACGCCAAGATTCGAATGTCTAAAGTGCTCTACTTTCGTATTAGTTTAACATATTAAACGTTGGGATGTTAAAAATGTTAGTAAGTATAATTTCAAAAGCCTTTTATGAAGATGACAAGTTTTCACCAGTAAAACTATTACACTCACTAATCTCGTTTTTTCCAGATCATAGAATGAACTTGTAAAAATCATAATAAATTAAAAACATCATATTTTAAGGCGTAGTCAGTTTCTTTAGATTCCTTTATGAGTCTAGTAACTTTAAGTATTTGTAGGTTGAAATCGAAAATTGAGTTTAAGATACCCAAAATCATGGTTAGCCATAATGTCTCGGATTTCGAGACAACAAAAGTAACAATGCACAAATCCTTCTTAACAGAATGAAATGAGTCTATTACAGAGCCTAACATGCTCTATATTCATTGAAGTGTATTATGATAAAAGGGTTCGTCCTCATTAATCCTTTAAGTTACTTTTTAAAACTCAAACATTGAGACATGCAGATTCGGTTTGTCCAGAATCATGTTTTAGTATATGATTTTTCATTTAAAAACGCCACATTAGAATCTGACGAAATTTTATATAAAACTTAAAGACATGCATAGGTACTACATATATTTTGTTCATACTAAAATAACAATTTTAAATCCGATTTATCTTCTGTTCATAATCAACCTCCGGATTTGACACTTTGATGATTATTACGTACTTAGGTTCATGTATGCATGAATGAAGACTTGTTTAATTATTGTTATATGATTTAAACTAAATGAATAGGTGTTCTTAAGGTGAATAAACATAAAATGGTGGTTTAGACATTCTCACCAAGTGAAGATCTTGGTGCTAAGGCTAGATCCTCCTCCTTATGCTCCCTCCTTCTTCTTCTTCTTCTTCATCTTTTCGGTTTCTCTCTCTAATCCCTCTCTCTTTCTATTTTGTTTTTTGTGTTTGAATGAATGGAAAATATGATGGGAAGGTTGTATGTGATTAAATGAAGTGTTGAAGAGGAGGGTTGGAAAAATAAAAAGGAGGCATGCATTGGTCCATTTCTTGGCATGCTTAGGGTTGTTCAAAGGAGCTATTATGGCTGCTTGCAATCTCGCCTAATGTGGCGTTGAGACGGGTTTTGCGCGACGGAAAAATGATGCACGCGACGATGTTTTATACAACTTCTAAATGCAATATGATTTTACCAATTATCGACACAAGGATTGTGTATGTTCTTTTCTCATTTTATCATGGGTGAATTTGAATGCATTTTATTATTATTTATCCTTAATGTTTGACGATGATATTTATTATTAAATTAAGCGACTAGCGGTAATTGTATTGTTATCAAATTTTCCATTTTATCTCTTATTGATACTTTATTATTATTATTTTTAAATTTCCTTTTTATTTTATTGACGGATTTTATGGGTATTACAATATGTTTCTCTTATATGTTGTGATGAACAAAAAAAATAATTAACAAAACTATGTAATATGCTAATATTGTAGTAGAATCAAATTCAATTAAGAAAACTAAAACTTGCAATGCAAGCATTGATCATCATGAAGTTAACTATATAAAGGTTGTTCCTATGACATAGAAATCACCCAAAAAAAATGCGTATTGTGTGATATACGAATCACCACAAAACTGCATTAACAGTTTATAAACTGCACAAAAACTACCATTAACAGTTTACCAAAATATAACATGATTAATTACTACTCCAAAATATGGCAACTGACTTAGTTAACAACCTAGCTTAGCCAAAAAATAACAGCACCTGATCTTTTGAGAAACATACTCAACCTTTGCTTGTTGAAGCTCCATCTTTCCTTGCCCTTTTCTTCTGATTACCACCACCAGCCTTCCTTTGTTTTGCTGTTGGCCCTCCTTTGCAAGATCTGGCATTATGCCCAATAGTTTTACGGTTTAGCATGTGATTGTGGTTGATCTTTTACCTTTCTTGGTCTGGTTTCCTCTTCCTTTGCCTTGCAGGTTTTCCTATGCACCTCTCTGGAATAGGGAGTAAAACTAGGGGAATTGAAAAATTGGCCATGCATCCTTATTAGGCAAAGGATGCATATGTTGTCCATAAGTGAGATTGTAACACTGACCACTACAGAATCCATGCACATAGTCTACTAGTTCCTCCCTACTGTCAAAAATAGCTATACAGGCATGCTTACATGGGATGCCAGTTACCTTCCACCCCCACATAAGTATGCCCCTTTTAGAATGTCCACTGGATGAGGTTTAGTACCCTCAAGCACATCAAATTCTCCACCACCTGCTTCAATAACCATACACTGCCTGCTGTGATGGATATTAATGTCCAATATCTCCTTAGCATAAGGTGTTGGCTCATTCATTTGAAAGCTATCAGCCACCCCCATCCTTTCAGCCATCTTATCCATGAAATAGGTTCTTATGCCTTCCATAAGGGTCACGACAGGCTTCTCTCTTAATTCATTTATAAGTGCATTGAATGACTCCACAAAGTTAGAGGTATTATGGTCACAAGCAATGGTTGGGTCAAACTGAGACTTAGACCATTACTGACTTACACTAAGAAAATAATCAGTGGCTAGTCTTGACAACTTAATTATCTCCTCCACTGCTTTGTTGAAGGCATGACTTAAGGTTGCATTGGCTGCCTTCCAAAATAGGTCATGGAATGCTGGACCTCCCCATTTCAGCTTGAAGTTGGAATATAGATGTACTGCACATATTCTCTTGGTGAACAGAGGAAATTTTTTCTCAAGTGCCTTCTCAACTCCCTTCATTATATCACTTATAAAATTCCAATCCCATTTGACACATCCAACACTCTCAAATGCTAACCTTAGGTTTCTGAAATAATAACTCCGTGACTCAGTGTTCTCCTTCCCCACAATTGCATATGCTATACAATACAGATTATTGTTGCCATCTAAAGTCATAGTAGATAAGAGTATCCCCTTATTTCTCCCCTTTAGATGACACCCATCTACACCAATGATGGGCCTACAACCTCTTAAAACCCCAATAATCCATGCACTGAAACTTACAAACATTCCCTTGAAGTGAACTTGACCACTAGTTTGAGGAGTGTGCCAAGTAATTAAAGCCCAAGAACCAGGATTAGTCTGTTTTATCACCTCTCCATAAGCTCCTAGGCTATTGTAACTCTCCTGAAAAACCCCATATACTTGTTCAACCAAAGGATTTCTAACCTTATACATTGTCCTCAGACATACTTCAATTCCATAACCCTTCATCAATAAATCTGCCATAGACTTAACTGGAATCTCAGGATGAGCTCTCAACTCATTCTCTAACTTTTTAGCCATCCAAGGTACAGTGGCCATGGGATTCCTTTTCAAATTGAAGCATTCTTTGTGGACCCCTGTCAGATTCTTTATAGCCCATGTAACAGAGTCTGGCAAACATGAGCTATGAATCTTCCAATAAGTACACAATTTCCCACCACATTATATTGTATATCTTCTTTTATCAAATTTTAAAACAAGCACACTAAACCCCTCCTGTACACAATATTCACATAGCACTGATACAAAGTCCTCCTTTGACATGAACATCAACCATGGCTTCAATACTATATCACTCCATCTTCCTGGTGTATACATCCTTCCATTCTTGTACATTTTCAAATGTTGTTCACTTTGTTCTTCACCCCCTTCACTAACTCCAACACTGAGTCCAACATCAAATGGATGAACAACCTCACTGTCATCCACCTCCTCATTCTCAATGTCTGAAACACCATCATTATCCTCACTGTCACTACTCTCCTCATCTTCATTATATGAGTAGTCTTCATCAGTCTCATCCATGTCAGAATCCACCTCTATAGAACACTGAGACCCGTGTCTTAGTCTTGTAGGCCTATCTTTAACACCATAAGCTTCATTATGGTTATTCTTCTTAGAATTTGGCACAAATACACATTTCCTCTTAGTAGTGGTTTTAGGCATCGTTTTTTTTAATATTTCTGATTTTTAGGTGAGACAGACTTATAAACAGATTTAGATGGTTGTGATAAGAAATTGTCAGAGGTAGGACATTGTGATTCTGGTTGAGTGGTTTGTGTTGCAGTTGTGGAGGGGATTCATGAGTAGAGTGTGGAGAAGATGTAGGTGTAGGTTGTGGAGGAGATGAAGGTCTGGGTGTAGGCATTAAAGAAGAAGTATGTGTATGTTGTGGAGGGGATTTAGATGTAGGTTCTAGAGGAGACTTAGGAGTAGGTTGTGGAGGGGATTTAGGTGTAGGTTGTAGAGGAGACTTAGGAGTAGGTTGTAGAGGGGATTTAGGTGTAGGTTGTGGAGGGGATTTAGGCTGTACATGCACTTCATCATCAACAATTTCTTGAGAGCGATAAACTTTAACCCCATATGTGTGATTAGTCTCTAAATCCACCACAGGTACTTCAATGCTCAAAGGTTCCACCTCTATTGCCTCCATATCTAATCTATCCCTTTCTTCTTCTTCGCTCTTATTTTTCTCTTCTACCTCTCTTTGTACATTTTTCAATCCAGCAAACAAGCGAAACAAATTTATAAGGCGTTCTGTGTTCTCCAACTACACTTTGATAGCATTTTCCCTTTCAAAATGAGCAAACATGCTCAACAAATCTAAATCATTTATTAGATACATTTTCTTACCCCTTCATCATTATAATACAAGTTATAAACTGATGGTATGATAACATTATGCTTCAATCCCACAGCCTCAAGCTCATCAATTACATCTAATAATTCCATTAAATCAACATCATAGACAGGTTAATCAAACCTCTTATCTCCATAATTAAATTCCAACCATAATTCAGGTGCCATCCTATCACGTACACACAATGATGAAAATTAATTAAAAATATAACTCAAACCCTAATTTTGTTCAAAGTTATTGACAAATACTAGCATGAAACCATATATTACTAATTTATATTACTTAATTGAATAAAAACAAACAGATTTATGACTTTAATTGAAAAATAAAGAAAAGTGTCTAAAGTGTTTACCTTTCGCAGATTCGAGGATCAAATTAAGGAGACTGATGATGTTCGCTGGGGAGAAAGTGAAGATAATAAGTAATGGATGTGTGCTGGGGAAATGGAAAGAGATTATGAGGTTAGGGTTCTGGGTAGATGTTAGAAATTTGGGGTTTTTTTAAGAGATAAAGATTATAGTTTAAGATATTAGGAGTCGGTAGGTAAAAGCCAAATAAAGGGTATGAATAGATGGCGCCAATATAAGACACACTAACGCTGTTATAACGGAAAGTAGGGTAAGGGCATTGCGGGAAAGAAAAGGTAAGACTGAAGGGTACCATATGTAGAAACTTAAAAAGAGGGGTAGCATGTGTAATCTGCCAAAGTTCGAGGGTATCATGGGAAATTTCCGATAACAAAATCGCAGGAACCAGAGGAAGAAGAAGAAGAAGAGCAGGAGCAGGGCAGCCTCTAGAAGAGGCGCAACAGGTGCAGCCATCCTTCCAGAAGGCGCAGCTGCTACAGCGTTTCTTCTCGACGTCTTATGTTTTCTAAAAAAGGTTTTGTAAAGAGGTTTTGTTTTGAAAATCGATTTTGAACTTACTTTTGACGTGAATCTTACATTAATTGAACGAAAAAAAAATAAGACAAATAAAATATGGCATTTACACCCTCAGACTTGCATGCTTGACGAAACGAGATTAACTAAGTTAACGTTTAGTGATTGCTCGACTCGAATGTACGTCGAAAGTGCCCTAGTTAGAGGATCTAAATTGATTGAATTATATTGATTGAATGTGTAGTGGTCAAATAGGTCGGTCATGCAACGTGACGGGTACTCAGAAAGATATGAGCTTACGTGGTCGATTGATCAAGCATGTAGATGTCGAAAGCTTAGAGCAAAGTCTAGAATGCAAAGAGAGAAGAGAAGGGCGGAACATTCGCGTAGCTAAAAAGTGAAGAGTTTTGGAATAACACAAACATAGTACGAAAATATTCTGAAAACAAACTGGGGAAGGGTTTTGGAATAACACAAACCTGCTGCGTTATTTCCCTAGGGGTTTCCTTCTGCGGAAGAAAGATTTCCACGTTTCTATTACGGAATTGTGGTAGTTCTATACTTCCCTTTTAAAAAGATACGAGATATATTTTATCAAAAATATATAATTTCAAGATTTAATAAAATATCCAGAATATTCTAGAGCGTTCCAACTCTGCATTTTAAAACAGTTTCTAGAAAATGTAGCGGTTTTAGACCCGGACTCCAAATGAACTCTAATGAATGTCAAAACGACCGTACCGGTGCGTAGATGACGACCAAGGGGTAGAAACAAGTGTTTGAGCTATCACTTGACGATAAACTTACGAATTGTTATAAATCGTTTCTCGTACCAAACATGCGGCTCAATCATCACTTGGTGGTTGGCGGAAGGTATAGAACTGAGAAATTTACAGTAAGGGGTCAAGGTACATGATGAGAAGCTCTTTACTCTGGCACTCAACCCCGCCTGTTTCATAGCGGCCTCTACTAAGTCAAGTGCTAAATTAAAAACAAGGTCGTATGTCCTACGATATATGAAATGCAATCATTCGTGTTTTTGCATATAATAAACCCTACCTTGTGAAATTTGTTTATACGTAGTTTAATGCATTTACACTAACTTCATCGAGTGGTTTAGCATGTGGCAAGTTTATTCAAAATTGGTACAAATAAACGCATAATTAAGGCTTGGAGGAGGGGGAGCCATTTAGATACTAAGAAATTACAACCTAGGCATATCGCCGCAAATCCGACTCAAACTTAAATGAATGGTACAACTCGATCTATGTACATCGACATCAACGAAATTAGTGTCCAAGAAACGCTCATTAGAATGCCATAGACAACAAGACCAAAAAAGAGAGATCGATGAGGAGGAGGCCATGGGCACACGTTATTTCGGCCTTGTGCCACCTACTTGAAATGTGTCCCCATCTTTTATTTCGACCGATTAGACGATGTTTCATCATCTAACCCGTGCACTAGAATATATCGGGTCGTAATGCCCTAAGTGTTATGCATTTCACATCGCTTCCACAGACGATAAATAATGAATGTTTAACTAATTAAAGCAAAAAGTTTCGAAAAGATTATTTTGACTCACAAATGAAATGACCCATAATTTAAAAGACATAATGATACAAAATAAGGCAAAATAAAACACGATATACGTGCATTCTAGACCACCCTATTGGCCACCAAAGCAAGCAATTTACTACGTCATCGAGTGTAAATGAATAGGTGCTAAGCACGCACACCCGTGCAGCGAGATGGTGAAAAAGAAAAGGAGATTCATTTTAATTACAAGAGAAACGATAAATTTTCAATTAATGTTTAAAATGGATTTATGACCTAAAGATACATCTAGTAAATTAGTTGGAAACTAACTATGTTATTCGACGGTGAATTAGTTGAGGGATACGCTTATAGGTGAATGGCGAATGCATAATCCTACCCTGATATGACAATCTCAATTGACACAATCAATTTGACAAAATTAGTTGATTAAGTCATACTCATCTTTTCTAGTCGAGTGATTTTACCTAAGGCATTCATCTAATTTCATTAGGCATAATTTCATTTTATTAGTTAATTTTAATGAATAATATACTAACACTAATTACATGACTTAATAATAAAAAAGAAAGCAAAAAAAAATACTCCCTCCATCCTGATTAATTGTTATCTATTGAATTTTGCACAAAGACCAAGGGAAAAATATATATGTGACATAGATCAATAAAATAAAGAAAGCATGCTCACTTGCACACACTAGTCCACTTGCCAAATACTTACCAAAGTAGATATAGATAACAAATGAATGATACACCTCAAAATAGAAATAGATAACGATTCACCAATACGGAGGGAGTATAAAAAAATAACAAACTAAACCACGGCTTAGCCGTGGCCCAATGTTGAGCCAAACACGGTCTAACCAAGGATCGATTTTCGATCATTTGCAAAGAAATTCATTTGTTTTTATTATTTAAGACCTATTTGAATAATTTTTAGTTTCATATCAACCCGTATTCATAAACTAAGATCGATATTTGATACGCTTATCGCGTACCCAATCAAAGATAAATTACCCTAGGCTTTGCTAACAAACAAATGAATGTAGTTAGGGAAGAAGCGTTCGATCATAAAGAGATGGGAGTGCAAAATGAAATGCTATGAGTAGAATTTTATCGAGGTGTCGAATATTTGGTTAGTTGTGTCACTTAAAGTAATATTCAATATGATGATAACAATATTAAAAAGGAATATAGAAGAATGGGTGAGAATATATAATTTGGCATACAATTATCAAGTTAGGGGTTTAAGCAAACACATATCACCTAGGCCTATTAGTACTTCTTCTTCGGGATGAGTATTATACCATAGAACGGGTCTTAGCGGACCCTCGCCCTTACTAGGTCGATCTACTACAATAAGGTCTTATTCTTTTCCAGGTTGTTGAGGTCTCTTCCTATATGTGTGTGAGGGGCATCCATCCCACATCGGTAGAATAATAGTGAAGGGACTAGATTATAAGTAAGTGGGCTACTCCTCCTATCACCAATTGGTTTTAGGATGAAACCTCACTTGCTTGTGGGCCGGTCTCATGCACCTAATTCTATAAGCCCGCTGCGGAGGACTCAACATAGACTTTTGTTCAAAGGAAACGAATCAACATACTAATCCAAGATTGTGAACAAGAATAAAAGAATATCGATAAAAACGAGCATATGATAGACGCAATAACAAGGTTGCGTTTCTACCCCAATTACAATAAAAGTAAACGTTTTTACGTAGCTTCCCACACCGTAGATAAATGAACTACTCACTCATGATTCTATTTAGACAATCAAACATGGATTTTGTTACAAGGTACGTACAATAAACCCAAAACATGACATTCATACGGATACTCGGTCGAGTTACCACACTCGATCGAGTTATGATAAGTTCATTTTATATATAACTTTATCCATATATTAGCTCGGTTTTACATGTTATTATTCACTTTTTATAGTGGTTTTATGAGCTACTTACTTCTTTGGAAGTATTCTTGTGTTTCAATGTCATTTGTAGGAAATGAAGCAATTTTAGGTCCTTTCTTCTATGGGAGTCTTCTACGTCAAATCCTTACATTTTGGGCGGCGTGCTTTGGAGGTTTCAAGGTTGAGAGTTGAAAGGAACAAGTTTGAAGCCATTCCGAATAATATTGAACAAGTTACGACAATGTTCGTGTGATTAATCAATAACCATCTCCAACCCCCATCCCTTTAGGAAATAATCAAAGATATAAGGTGGAAATAATGTTCAAAAGGTATTAGTTATGTCCCCTATCAGGGTTGTATACCCCAGACCAATGGGGTTGCAATTGGAAGCGAAAAAGCAAAGGAATGAGCGACGTGTGATGAACTGGCTACGTCTCCGATCGGGGTTGGCTATCCCCAATCGAGGTTGTCCTCCTCTAAGCGTTTGGAAGCCTCGTATACCCCTCTTAACTCGACATTATGGCACATTTTTTCTCATGACTTTTGAAGCAACGTATGACAGCTATAAATAGGGAGGCTTGCTAGCTTTGAAAAATATTCCAAGAACACTATACCTTCTACATTTTCTACATACAGTTTCGTTTTAGTTTAGTTTTTTCTTACTTTTACTTTTGTTACCAATAATTTCTTATGACAATCAAGCTTTATTTGGAGTTCTCTTCTTTATTATTCAAGTTCTTTTTCCTTTGTGCTGGTAATTCTTATTCTCTTGTCTTCTTTGATTAATTGAATTTCCTTGTTTTTATAGTATTATAATTTTATGCTTACATCTTTGTTAGTAGTTAGTTTCATCTTTATAATGAGTGGGTAGTTTATTTATCTAGGGTGTAGGGAAAGCATGTTAGTTTAACATTTGATATTGTTAGATTGTGGGTCATGTGAATGTTATATTTTTTATATTCCATGCTTGTATCATATGTTAGTCGTCTTTCATCAATGGCTATGATTGTTAGACATGTTAAATTCTTTTCCTTAGCACGAAAGGCAGGAAGAGAATTAGACAAAGCTTGAATAGTAGAACCCGTATCACCTAGGTTATTCTTTATATTGTTATTCATCTTGTTGCTGTTAGCCTAGTCTCCATTCATAACTTTTCTAACTGCATTCATTTTTTGTTAGCCTAGTGTAGGATAAATTATCTTTAATTTGGGTATGCGACGACCCTGTCAAGTTAAAAGTGTACTCGGTCGAGTAATAAGAGTACTCGGCCAAGTGGATCAAAGCAAGGAAATCTGCTTCGAAATCAATGCGAACATTTTAAAATTGTACTCAAACTCGTCACACCAAATCACTTCTCAACCTCAACATCATCAATTCCTATTATTTGAGGGCATACATCCCAACATTTTAATCCAAAGTCTCACCACATACCATCAATAGTCTAACTCTCACCCTAAAACAAAAGAGTACTTACAATAACCAACAAAATAAAATAGTGTTTGTACCCACAATACAATAGAAATGTTTCATAATCTAAATAAGCACCAACACACCATTTCGTCTAATCTTGGTCTTAGCGATCTTCCTCCTCCATGTCCTCCAATGATGTTCCCGAGGTTCTTTCATTATATCCATTTCTTCCTTCGGTTGACCATGCTACCAACATCAAGGCATCATTATTCCTTTGCACTTACGCTTCCTTCGGTCGACAGTGACCCCATAGCTACGTGGGCAAGAGGTACCCCACGTAGACGGCTCGATCCCGTAGTTCAGGAATATCCCAGATTCATTTCCTGGTCCCATCCACCAACTTAAGTGATGAAGATCATTTCGAATGCTTAAAACACGGTTGATCCTTGAGTTGATCTCAGCTTAGTACGAGGCAACGTCATACATATGCCGGTAGGAAGAATAGCCTGAACCAAACTGTGGCTGCTCTCGGGGTGACATTAGAGGTGGCATCTGAGAAGGCATCTAGTGAGAAGAAATAAGATGAATCAAAGGCAACCCCTGAGTCGAAGAGGTTAGAATTACGTGAGCGTTAGTCACCGGCTCAACTCGACTCCTTAACGGTCGATATGGACCCTAAGTGATGAGTCATAATTATATTTATAATTATGCCTCCCCTTCGTCACTTATGTGACGGTTGTTGTGCTTAATATTATGATTAGATTCCATTATTGCTAGAATGTCGATACTTTTGCCATTTTGTGTATATATGTAGATTTGATACATTCGAGGACCATAAGAATGACATAGAGCACTTCGGAGTCGAAACGACAGAGTACTAAAAGATAGGCACGAGAATTGAGAAGAACTAAAGAGAATAAAGCTTGAAATCCAAGGAAGACTTGCCTCGGTCTAGTCGGGTTGACGTGTACTCGATCGAGGTGGGCTCAACACGATCGAGGCGCCTAATTTCCCTGGCGATTACCGTTAAGTTTCCTAAAGTCAGTTTATGTTTAAGATAATTACAAAACGCGACTATTATTATTAATACCTTTGAGTGCGGTAACCCATGGGGGAGCGTGAGAAAGAGTAGTGGTGACAATAATGCTATCGTAGCTCAGTTGTAGGCATTGAATACTAAATTTAACAAATTAGAAACTTCTCGAGGTTCGGGGTAGTCAACAAATAGTTCATGCCATGGTTCAACAAGAGGTGGTATGTGAAAGATGTGGTACAGTGGATCATAATGCGGTCGAGTGTATGAGCACGGTACAGTAAGTCCTTGGGTTTCGATCTTTCAAGTAAGGAATACCGTACCTGAACTTTTATAATGAGAGGATGACGGAGTATCCAAACTTCTCCTACCGTATCAAAATAGTCCTAATCCTACCCCACCACCGCCTCAACAAGAACAGGGGTCATCCTATGTGATTCTTCATAATAACAGTTCTCAACAAGGCAACTTCAATCGCCAGAATCAAGGAGTTCAAAACATTCAACAAATGCTGCCTCATGCTCCACCGATTAATGATATGCCACAGTTGAAAGCCATGTTGCAACAAATTATTAGGATCCAACAAAAGCATGAAGTCCTAATATCTCAGTTGGTAGCTCACAACAAGATAGTGGATACCCAAATTGCCCAATTGGCTACTCAAAATCCACACAAGCAACCCGGTAATCTTCCTCCTCAAGGTCACCCCCTCATGAACAAGAAAAAGCTACTCCCTCCTATTCATAATAACATTCCCCCTTTCCATTTTCATCTATTCACAATACCTTCCCATTTCCTTTTTTGGCAAACTTTTATACTTATTTTAATCACATCACCCCACAACAATATCCCACGATACCCCACAATACCCATACTTTATCTTATTTTAATCATCTTACCCCACAACAATAATTATTTTAATCACTTCACCCCATAATAATACCCCACAATACATTCCCTCTCTCTAATCACCCCACCCCACCACAATACTTTACCTTATTTAATTACCCACTCTTAACTCTTGGTCCATTCTTGAATGAGGAAAGTTATTCTGAATAGGAGGGAGTATTAAACTAAGGAGTAGGACCCATTATAAGATCCCGGAGATTCCGATCCAAGGTCGTAGAGGTATGGGTGACGTGGAAACAAACGGCGAAGTAAACTCGGAGGTAGCTTGTCAAATAAAGAAAAGCGACGAAAACGTTGCTGCTTAAAAGGTCCCTTGATCGAGTTCTTCTCTACCCAATCGAGGCATCTTCACTTTGCTGTACCTGTACAAATATCTGTGTTACTCGATTGAGGCATCTCAGATTCTGGTATACCTGTACATAAATCCGGGTTACTCGATCGAGTAAGCCCTTCACTCGATTGAGTAAACCGTGTATTTGTTGATGATAATTCGAGTGTGGATACAACCTGAAAGAAGTCGAGCCCATAAAGACTCCTCTTCCTTTTCCATCGACAACGTAAATCCAAGATGGATCAACAATTCATGATGTTTATGGAGGTTGTCAAAACATTGCAAGTGAGTGTACCTTTTACTGAATTGATCAATCAAGTGTCAGCCTATACAAAGTTCATGAAAGACATATGGACAAGGAAGGGATCTTTTAATGAAGTGGAGTCAGTTTCATTTACTAAGGAATGAAGTGTTTTGTTACAAAGCCAATCACCACTTAAGTGAAAGGATCCATGGAGTTTTTCGATTCCTTGTAACATACGTTGTTTCACTATTTATAAAGGCCTCTGTGACTTGGGGGTTAGTTTTAGTGTATTGCCATTTTCTATATGGAAAAGGTTAAATATGGTTCAACTTAGTGTTACAAATATGACCCTACACATAGCTGACTGCTTTATTAAACACACATTGGGTATCTTAGAAGACGTGCCAGTTAGAGTAGGGAAGTTTTTTATTCATGTTGAATTCGTAGTATTAGATATGGTTGAGGACACCTAAATTCTTATAAACTTAGGCAAACCGTTCCTTCACACTGAGGGGGCGAGCATAAATATTAAGAATGGGAGACTTACATTAACGATAGGGGATGACATAATCACATTTAACCTCGATAATGCTATGAAACCACCTATTTTAGAGGAGACGTGTCATAGGATCGATGATTGACATGACTGTTGATGACTATTTGGGTACTTCTCATCCGCACGACTATAGGTACCTTGTGGGAGCTTGGGAATTTGATAAATTTTTTATACTATTTGATATTTACAGTACTTTGATAATTTTTGCTGTTGTAAGGCGGCCTTGAATGAATATGATTTTGTGTTTGATAAGGCTTTATTATCGTGCATGGGATTTGCGGTTCGCTAACGGTTTTGAGTTTGTGAACCTCGAGGGCGAAGTTCCTTTTCAAGGAGGGGTAGAATGTGGGAGTGTGTGTTTACTGATATGTGTATATGCATGTATTTATGATATGGCCGATGTATTCCTTTGTTGTATGGCGAATGCATTGATTTGTGCGCTTTAAAGGTGGCAATTATTTCAAAGTATTTTGGCATGTATTTAAAAATATCTGGAATCGACACTTTTTTATATATATTTCGGTGGGTACAATTCCTCATGAGAACAACATTGTAAATTTTTTAAAATTGTGACATGCATACCGAGATGGTATTTGACAGGTTGGCGATGTGGTTGTGTGGTCGGACATGATATATTGTTTTCGTTTGTGGTCAACATTAAATCTCAATAATCAGAATACAAAGGGATGATGAATATTATAGTCAACTGGTCAACATAAATCGGTAACGATTGACTCAATTGAGTTTGACGTTACAGTCGTATGACGGTGGTGATCAGTTGATTCCTTGAGGTCACACCTAAAAGACAATCCCCTAATCATGCACATTAATTAATTGTATAGCGATACAGATTAATTAATCCCTTAAATTGAACTAAGTTTATATTGTAAGTGAGAATTATATCTTATTCTAATATGATTAAATAAGATTCATTTTAGTAATTTAATTGTTATATTACTAAGAATGCATTATGTTTATGAAACATTTGAGATAAGTAAAATTGGTTGATTATACTCACAAATTGTTGTAGATTATACTAACCAACTATGAGATAACCCATTTTATTTACATGTAATTATAAAATATGACTTAAAATGTTAAGTCTAATTTATTTGTTATGAAATTGCATTTAAATTAGTTAAATACACATTTATAAACTAAATTACATGTTATATGTCACATGTCACATGTCACATATGTGACAAATGACAAAATACAAAAGATAAAATGGAGACCCATATTATTATGGTGCACCGGTTTTATGGGTTAGAAGGGGCATTTGGATTTTAATTATTAATATAATATGGATTAGACAAAATGATTAACCTAAAGCCTAATATAAGCTAGCCTACTTTCTTGTTAAGATAAAAAAGCAAAGGCATGCTCCCACTACCCAAGGGGTGGCCGGTTGGTACATGCTCAAATAAGAGGGATTTTTTTCCTTCTTATACACTTAACTTCATCTCAAAATGTGATGCTAACTTATCTCTCGAAAACTCACTCTTCCCTCTAAGAAAAACTTGAGAAGTTTTCCTACAACTTGAGTTCATCAAAATTTTTAATAAAATTACTAAGTGTAGTAATAAGAGTTATTGGAAATATATATTAAGGGCTACTTCTATATTACTTAGAGTAATAATATTGTAAAGATTTGAAGTTGTCTTAGGTGCTACTAATTGGAGAGTTCTTATACTAAGAACTTGGAGTTCATCTCTAATATTGTAAGCTCAAGAACAAATATTTGGAAGGTGTCCAAATCTTGTGCCCATATTGCCGAAATCATATGTGAGGAAAATGTTTCTTCTTATCTTTGTATTTTTAAGTTATGCATGCATAAGTTCCAATAGTTTAAGGAGTAAACTAATTGTAAAATGATATTAGAAATGTCTACTATCGAGTTTAAGAAACTTACAAAACCATCTTACCCGTAGTTGACCATTTTAGAATGATTCGAACCAATCCAAAATTTATTTAAATTACTAATATTAAGTCGAATTAAAATTTGATACAATAACAGAATTGGTTATTTTGTTTCAAAGTTCCATATTCCATAATTAATTTTGAAAATACACGTTGTTAATCAAACAGTACTAATTAATGTTGTTTAATTATTGGACCAAAAGTGACCGGACCCAAATGACACATACCCAGCAATGACTCGACATGAAACTCATCCCAAAGTGACCATGATGTAACTTAGTCGATTTGGAAAAAAATAAGGTCGACAGATTGTTCGTTCAAGTACTGAAGTAACGACTTTTAAATGTGCAACGAGAATATGTGTTTATATGTTGTAGTTTGTGTAATAATAAGAACTAAAGTTATATATAGAAATGGGTGAATCACGATCTCCGCATGGCAAGGTACGAGCTGCTTGAAACACTCGAAAGCAACCTCGAAAGGCTGTCTTAATTCCTTGGTCTATCAAGAACAAAGAAGCAAACTCACAATAATGTAAACTAATTTGTTACATTGGTTAATTTTGTTTATATAGACCCAAAGAACTTAGAAAAACATCAACTTTATCTTACACATTTTGAAATGTTAAGGTGTAAACATAAAGCTTAGGTTCTAAACAATCCTCCTAGCTCTTTATTTATTGATAAAAGAGGTGGACCAAGTTGCATTTTTTTAGTTAGCACAAAATTGGTGGAATCAAAAGAGCTTCTAAGTCCCATAGAGCTTGTTTTGCCAAAAGGGGAAGATTAAAAGATGTGTGAGCTACATTCTTCACTGGAGTAGGCTTGAACGGTCCTCAAGATACCTACACGGTCAACAAAGCAGCAACAACTTGACCATTAGTTACTTCTCCAACATCCCACTTCAACATCGTCCTGAAACTCGAGCAAAACTTTGAAGCCACCTATGTTGTGAGTTGCGTTTTGGCTGACGAGGAGCTCATTTTCGTTGTCGAGTAATGCACGCGCATCATTATCCCCTTCTTTTTAAGATTTTGGCCTCAAATTGTCGTTATCAGGATACGGGGATAAGTCTCCCACGTTGCATGTGGCACTCACGCCTCCATATTCACTTGGCAACTCAAATTTTTAGGCATTTGGACCATAGCACTCCAAGACATTGAACTGGCCATCCGCTCTTGGCATAATTTTATTCTTCCTCTTAGAAGGAAATCATTCCTTCCTCAAATGCAGCCATACGAGATCTCATACTTTAAACACATGTTGTTTGCGATGTTTATTTGTTTTCTCTTTATACTTTGCATATGCCTTCTCAATTCGAACTCGAACTTGTTCACAGGCATGAAGCAATGTATCTTGCTTATCCTTTGTCTCGAAACTCCTGAGATCTTTACTTGGAATCGAAAACTAGTCAATAGGCAGAAATGGATTGATTCCGTACACAATTTCGAATGGGGCGTAGCCAGTAGTAACCGGTGGAGTTCGATTGTAAGCAAACTCGGTATGTGCAAGTTTAATATCGTAATCCTTTGTTCCCTTGGTAGCTAGTCCCCTCAAAAAGCTTCCAAGGGTGCGTTTTGTTACTTCAGTCTGCCCATCGTTTTGAGGATGGTGGGAAGTACTAAATAGCAGCTTCGTCCCCATACAACGCCATAAGGTCTTCCAAAAATAACTAAGGAACCACTTCCTTATAGTACAAATCAACAACATTCGTGGTATCATCGGTCTTGTGACGAGGAATGAAATGAGCAATCTTTGAAAATTGATCAACAAAAACCATTATCAATTATTTACCACACTGAGTTCTAGGTAACCCAAGTATAAAATCCATACTCACCTCGCTCCACGGCTGTTTCGGGACTGGTAATGGCGTGCAAAGCCCTTTAGTAAACAAACTCTTTGCCTTATGTCACACCGCACACTTAGGCACGATTTCTTGGACATCTTTAATCATCTTTGGCCAATAAAAATGCTCACTTACAATATCGTAAGTTTGTTAGAACCGAAATGACCAACTATCGCTCCTTATTGAGCTTCACGAATCAGCAGCTCTTGAATCGGTCTGTGAGGAATTCAAAGTCGATTTTCTTTGAATAAAAACCCATCTTGCAAGTTATAAACACCAGTAAGCTCAATTATATCTTTAGCAAATGATGGATCGGATTTGTAGAGCTCCTTAATCTGTTCGAATCCTAACAATCTCGCATCAAGCTCAATTAACAAGCAATGCCTCCGAGAAAGTGCATCAGCTACAATATTTGAGCTCCCCGTTTTATACTTCGATGAAAAAGTAAATGATTGCAAGAAACTGACCTATTTGACATGTCTCAGATTCAATTTCTCCTCCCCATTTGTATGTTTAAGAGCTTCGTGATCGGAATGTAACACGATTGGTTTCGGGCGGAAGTAATGACTCAAAAGCTCTAATGCCCTCACAATGACGTAAAATTCTTTATCATAAGTTGAATAGTTCAATTTCGTACCCCCAAGTATCTCACAAAAGTACGCAATAATCCGCTTCTCTTAGACCAACACGATACCAATCCCCACACCACATCAGATTTGACTTCAAATCATTTGTTGAAGTTTGGGAGCACTAAAGCAGGTCAGGCCTGAGTTATATCGACTTTAGACGGATCCATACGCACACCATATTTTCTATCAATATACCCAAGAAACACCACACTCGGCACCATGAACGTACACTTCTCACGCTTGCCAACTAATTTTTGTTTTCTCATAAATTCAAACACTAATCTGAGATATTGCTTGTGTTCCTCTTTATCGTTTCTATAAATCAGAATATCATCGAGATATACGACCAAAAACTTGTTAAGGAAAGGTCTCAACACTTCGTTCATTAGCCTCATGAACGAGCTAGGCGCGTTACACAGCCCAAAACGCATTACGAGGCATTCATATAACTGTTGCTTCGTTTTGAATGCGTTCTTCCACTTATCTGCCTCTTGAATTCTCATTTGGTGATAACTAGTCCTTATATCCAGCTTTGAGAACACACACAAACCACAAATTTTATCGAGAATAACGTCAAGTCTAGGCATAAGAAAGCGGTATTTGATGGTAATAATATTCACCGCTCTACTATCAATGCATATTCGCCAAGTCTCCTTCTTTTTCGGTAACAATAGAGCTGGCATCGCACACGGGCTCAAGTTCTCCTTTACATACCCTAGGTCTATCAACTCTTTCACTTGCCTTTGTAACTCTTTAGCTTCCTCAGTATTACCCCGATAGGCTGGTTTGTTAGGTAATGCCCGCCTGGAATTTAATTGATTCGGTGCTACCTCTTTGGTGGTAGCCCACTAGGTAGCAATTCAGGAAACACATCCCTAAACTCCTCTAACAACTCTTGAACAAGTCCTATGTCGCTTTCCACACACCATATCTCACGCAAAACCAGCAAGTATGATGGTTCTCTTCTCTTCACAACTCCCTCGGCCTCACTTGCCTCCAAGAACAGGCTATCCTTAGGAGCGGGTTTCTTTTGGTTACTCGGTGATAAGGGTTTTAGATGATACTTAGCCTTACGTTTGGATACAACATAAACATTACTCGGACTATCATGTTCAACCCTTCGATCAAATTGCCATGGCCTCCCCAGCAATATATGACAATCATTCATCGGGAGTACATCACATGACTAATTTCAGAGAAATTAAAGCATGTTTCTCAACCAATATCCCATAATTCTCATCAAGCCAATGTAATTTATATGGCTTAGGGTGACTATTACTAGGTAATTTCGTATTATCAACAAGCTCCCTAGATACAACATTAGTACAAGAACCGCTATTAATAATACGATTGCAACGTTGATTGTTTACCTTACAATGAGAGTGAAACAATCGCTACCTTTGCTCCTCCTCAAAGTGGGCAGCCTCGGTGTGTAGGCTCTTAATCACCAACACCTCATTCTCTTAATCACTATATGGATCCACAATATGCGCTTCTTTATTGTTATCATCCTCTTCTTGCGAAACTGAACTCGGTTCCACGGCTGGAAATTAGAAATTTGGAATCAAGTCATTCAATTCCATAATCGTTAGAGCTCGCTTTTGTGGACACCCATTGGCAATATGTCCGTATCCTTGGCATTTGAAACACGATCTCAACCTCATATCCTTGGTTTCAACCATTTGTGTCTCTTTGCTGCTCGGCATTGTGACTACTGGTTTCGATTAAGCACTTGAACCCCTTACGTAGTCATGCCTATAAGCCTTCATGCCCTTGTCTTAATTTTTGAATTTAAGAGCCAATAAACAAAAATCGTTACAACCCTTATAATTCTGGATTTCTACTCGTTGTTGAAGAGTAGGATTAAGGCCTCGTATGAAAATAGATGTTCTAAATTCCTCTTTCTTCTCCAAGTCACAAACTATGCTCAATTTTTTGAACTCTTACACATAATCAGCCACACTCGAGCCTTCTTGAGCTAAAGATGTCACCTTTAGGTACTGATCTTGCTCTTAGTCTCTAGGAAGAAACCTCTTCATAAGATGCTTCTTTAATTTTTCTCAAGTTTCCATCTTGCTTTTATTGTCTCGCTTCCTTAGTTTCTTCAAGTTTTTCTACCATAAGAATGTGTATTTGGGTAATTTCAGAGTAGCAATATTAAACTCGAAAATCCTCTCCACTTGACAAATCCATTCTAGAAACTTTCCAGCATCTAAATCCCCATTAAACTCGGGTATGTCGAGTTCAAAACCTCCATCATTGTCATTCGAGCTCTTTGTATTATTCCTTGGGAAGTCCTCCTCCTCGAAGTCACCTTCGGTACATACCATTTTTCCATCTTTCTTCTTTTCCTTATCTAGAAATGCGACTATGTTCGTAAGAAATCTGACCAATCTTCGCTTTAAGTTCATTCCCATCGTTCATCCATGGCTTTGATGTATCGTCACTGCTTCCGGATGAAATTCCTAGACCTCTAATTAGACTCCTCTAATTTGTTCATTAAATTACATTAACATAATGATTTAGGATCTAGTTATCATGCATGCAAATATAAAAGCATAAAAATAAAGATAAGATGAAATTTCCTTACAATGAGAAATTTTTGGTTAAATAAGGCACAATAAGAACTTCTTCTTATTGTTCTTGAGCATGTAATTAGTGGATGATCCTCCATAAACCAACCTGCAAAGTAGAAGGCCTCCTTCTTGTTGCACCCAAGAATCCACCCAAATGATCTTACCTTATTATTAAATAGATAATAAGTAAGAAATAATACTACTAATATTATTGTATTACTACACTAGTAATATGTGAAAAATATTAGTGTATAGATTAGTTTTAGAGAGATGTTGGAGGTTTTAGAGAGAAGTAAGCAAAAATATGCATAAGAATCAAGTAAATGTAATTGAACAACATTGTTCAATATAAAGGCCAAAATGGCCGGATCCCATGAGCTACAAGTGAGCTCTATTTTGCTTATTTTTATTCTCATGCAAATAGGTAGAGTGTAGAGTTATAACAATGATTAAAGCTTGTAGGATATGTCAATATCAAGTGTGTTTATGTGCAAGTCACTCAAGACAATTATCATTGTCTCTTATGAGCACACAACCGATCACTTGTGTCGAATATGGACCATTTTGTTTTTTGATATTTGTCTCACAAATACTTATTAATCATATGTTTAATTATCTTGTATAATTAAGTGTTAATTTGATCATATACCAATTATATGACTCAAATTAATAAATAATATATACTTAACTTTTAAGTGATATTTTACCATTATATCAATATATAATGGGTCTCACAATGCCCAGTTAATTTATCACACAACTCTTCGTAAATACAATTAACTAATTACCTCTACCTCAAAATATATGCACAACCTTAACTCATTTAAAGAATTAACGATTAATCACTAAATTAAATCTTATTTAATCGTATTAAAATAAGATGTAAAATTTGTTCAGTCAGTTATCGTATAATTGACTAATAAACTTAAGTATAATGAGTTCCTAACTCAATTTCTAATAAATAACTCTCGTAACTAAACGTACATATCAAATATATGTTATGTGCTAATTAACCGTATCATACACAAATAACTAGTTCTACTATTTGGGTTTCATCCAATAGGTGTGACCAAAAGGGATCAGTTGATCACCGCTGTCATACGACAATAACGTCTAACTCTAGTCAGCTGAGCGTTATCGATTTACGTTAATCAACTGACGTGGAGTATCAAAATATACTAATCATGCCACGTATATTCCAAATGAGTTTTATTATATATATGCACTATTGTGCAGGACCCTTACTCAAACACCGGATTCATCTTCCATGGCCATCACTTCCAATTTATTAGAGAATAAATCGAAAACCTTGCTCTAATAACCATATACTGTAGAATTTTGTCAATTTGGAAAGAATATGTCGACGGATTATTCGTACAAGTACCGAAGTAATGGTTTTAAAATTACAACGATAATTTATCCTGCTATGGTGTAATTTGTGTAATAATAAGACGTGAAGTTATAGTTAAAAATGGGTGAATCACACTCTACGCCTCGCAAGGTATGAATTTGAAACACTCGAAGGCAACCTCACAATGCTGTCTTAATTCTTTTGTCTCGCAAGAACAAAGAAGCAAGCTCACAATAATGTAAACTCTCAGAATTTTGGATTCATAGACTGATTTGTTACATTGGTCGCTTTGGTTTGATTATGCAATTTCATATGCTCTTTTTCGGCGAGATGACTTCCTCAGTTACTGGCTTTAAAAGACCAAAGAACTTACAAAAGCATCGACTTTATCTTACACATTCTGAAATGTTAAGGTGTAAACATAAAGCCTAGGTGCTAAGCGATCCTCCTAACTCTTTATTGATTGAATAAAGAGGTGGACCAAGCTGTATTTTCTGAGTTAGCACAAAATGGGAGGAATACATAAAGCTTGTAAGTCCCATAGAGCTTGTTTTGCCAAAAGGGGAAGGTTGAAAGACGTGTGAGCTGCATTCTTCAATGGACTAGGCTTCCAAGGTCCTCAAGAGACCTACACGGATAGCAAAGCAGCAGCAACGTGACCAATAACTGCTTCTCCAACGTCCCAAATCAACATCGTCACAAAACTTGAGCCAAACTTGAAACCCCTTACGATGTGAGCTCTGTTTTGGCTGAAGAGGATCTCATTTTCATTGTCGAGTAATGCTCCCGCGCTTGACCCAAGTCATGATCCGTCAAGTTGACATCCGAGATTGAGCCAAAACCCAAAATAAGCTGACTCGACCTTATCAATCAAAATGTTAGGTGACCCCGAAATAACTTTACCCAAATTGACCAGGGCCAAATTCGACGTGGTTGACACATTTTCCACTACTGCTGCAAGATCTATTAATCTATTCATTCAACTTTTATTGTTTTTATTCTTATTTTGGGAAAAATATCGGGGAAGGTTATAAAATTACAGCTTTATTCTTTAAAATGAAGATATATAGATTAGTATTGTTGTAACAAAAGAATGCCAGTTATATACTAAAGGTGCATTGAAGGTTTACGCAGTTAAGAGAAGTTATCAAAGACATTCTTCACAAAGAGACAAAAACATTACTCCAATATATTGTTAAAATAATGAGTGCATAAAAAAATCAGGAACTTGTCTTGTCTTCCTACATTGGTTGGTGATTTTTTATCCCAAAATGTTGCCACTTGTTTTCTTTTCATTTGTCAAGTAATCAGTTTAATATTTTAATTTTGAAAAGTATGAGATTATGTAGTGGAGTATAGTTAATAATGAAAAACTGAGTGTGATATAATCAAATTGTGCCGGGTCAATAGGTTAATCTTATCGAAATGAAAACTCAGTTGCGCAAGGGTCAATTTCAAATGAATATATCCTTAGTTCTAGACCTTGAATAGATGCAAGGCCATCTGAAGGTGATAGTTTATTCTCTTAGCTTTCCAACGGTAGGACACACGCTTTAGGATTAATTGATAAGAATACTCTGAACTATGGGTGTGCTGCTCAAAATACTCCAAACTTTATTTTAACTACCAATAAAACTAACTAGTGCCACCTTTAGCTTTGACTAGAATTGGTTGTTTTCTTAACTTATTGTAGCAGGTCATTTTTTCGGTGCCCCACTTTTTCTCTTTAGTCTTCATCTTCTTCCTTTTAATCTTCAATCTTCTTCCATTACTCCTTCCATTACTCCTTCTTTCTCCCTTCCTTCTCCAACCTTCATCTTTTCCTCTGCCCATTTTTACCCATTTTTACAAATTATATCTCTCTTCCATTTCAAGTGTAATTTACTAGAAAACATTTTCATTCACCCCTAATCATAAAATCTCTTTTATCAAACAAATATTCATAATCTTTTTCACAAATTCAGGAAAACAAATTCCATCACCAATGAATAATCAATCAATTGAACCAAGTTAAATCAAACCCCACCATTAACACCACATCAATCGAACCACCTCCATAATTAACTCTCTTAACCACTTTCCGTGACCACCATGTCGACTCCTCATTTGCCTTTGTCGGACTTCTGTCGCATCTCACCATCAAACATTAGCCTCACATCACTCCTGCTGGTGCGAATCTGTAACAACCCGAAAAGTACCCAATTTTTTGTAGTAAAATTTCGTAAGGATACTTTTCAGCAAGGTTAAGTTTTTAAAATAGAATTTATTGTTTCGAGTCGTATTTTGAAATTCCGAGTTCGTATTTGGAATTTTTGAGAGATTTCATGAAAATCCCGTTTTTAGTCATCTTTGACTTTT
>JAIUZE010019673.1:0-14873 GCA_022085475.1 Heliosperma pusillum
ATGCAGTGCGTTATTGCAAAATAAGGCCCCTCCTAAGTTAAAGGCTCCTGGTAGTTTCTCTATACCTTGCACTATAGGCACCTACACTATTGATAAAGCTTTATGCGATCTAGGTGCTAGTGTAAGCGTTATGCCCTATTCCATTTGCGAAAAATTGAATATGGGAATTCTGAAATGCTTAAGTATCACCCTGCAAATGGCAGATCGTTCTCTAAAACAACCTATGGGAGTTTTAGAAGATGTACCTGATAGAGTAGGAAAGTTTTTCATTCCGGTCGATTTTATAGTGTTAGGTATGGCAGAAGATTCGCAAATCCCTATCATTCTAGGAAGGCCATTTCTACACACTGCGGGAGCAGTAATCGATGTCAAGAATGGAAAATTGACATTGGAAGTAGGTGATGATAAGGTCACCTACAACTTAAACAGTGCAATGAAGAGCCCTATGCTTGAAGAGCCTTGCTGTTTTCATGACATTGTCGACTCAATCATTGATGAATCTCTGTATCCATCAATAATTGAGGATCCTTTAGAAGCAATTTTATTGTTAGAGGATATCTCTGAGAACGACAATTTTGAGATCAGTGAGCTGGAAAGGGACTTGACAGGTAAAGAGATACCGTCTGAAGAAGTTGAGGAGTTCATAAGCTTAATTGATGCTCCTGCCAAGGCAGAAATACATAAACCTGAACTTAAACCTCTTCCCTCAAATCTAAAATATGTTTTTTTAGATGAATCTGAATATTGCCCGGTCATAGTGAGTGCTCTCCTAGATGAAAATCAATTAAACTCACTATTGATTGTTTTGAGAAAACATAAAAAGGCAATAGGCTATAAACTTGAAGACCTCACAGGCATAAGCCCCGACCTTTGCATGCATAGAATTAACTTAGAAGAAGGCCAAAGACCTTGTGTTCAAGGTCAACGCCGTCTTAATCCCAACATGCAAGAAGTAGTTAAAGCTGAAGTTATGAAATTGCTAGATGCTGGCATAATCTATGCAATTTCTGACTCAAAATGGGTTAGCCTTGTCCAAGTTGTTCCCAAGAAAGGAGGAACAACAGTAGTCAAGAATGAGAAGAATGAACTCATCCCCACAAGGATTGTGACGCGTATGTGCATTGACTACAGGAAGTTGAATCAATCAACTCGAAAAGATCACTATCCTCTACCTTTCATTGATCAAATGCTAGAGAGGTTAGCTTGCCACAAATATTTCTATTATCTAGATGGTTACTCAGGGTTTTTCCAAATTCCTATCCACCCTGAGGACCAAGAGAAAACCACCTTCACATGTCCCTATGGCACTTTTGCTTATCGCCGAATGCCATTTGGCTTGTGTAATGCACCTGCAACTTTCCAGCGTTGCATGACTAGTATCTTTTCCGATTTTGTTGAGACTATCATGGAGGTATTCATGGACGACTTTAGCGTCTATGGCATTTCCTTCGATAATTGTTTGACAAATCTGTCGAAAGTGCTAAAACGCTGTGAAGAAGTCGACCTTGTTCTCAACTGGGAAAAGTGTCACTTCATGGTGAACGAAAGTGTAGTTTTAGGACACATCATTTCTGAGAGAGGTATTGAAGTGGATCGAGCTAAGATCCAAGTTATTGAACAACTGCCACCACCAGGTAATGTAAAAGGAATCAGGAGTTTCCTTGGCCACGCCGGTTTCTACCGACGGTTTATTAAAGATTTTTTTAAAATAGCCAAGCCCCTGACTGAACTTTTTTTTAAGGATGCGCCTTTTAATTTCACGAATAAATGCCTTGAGGCATTCAACAAAATCAAACGCGCTCTAATCACCGCACCTATAATCCAGTCACCTGATTGGAATCTTCCATTTGAGCTTATGTGCGACGCGAGTGATTACGCCGTTGAATTGTTTTGGGGCAAAGAAAGGAAAAGTTCCTTCATGCAATTTACTATGCTAGTAAAACGTTAGATCCTGCCCAAATCAACTATGCCACTACTGAAAAAGAACTTCTTGCCATTGTCTATGCCTTAGACAAATTCCGTTCTTACCTTATAGGATCAAAAGTCATTGTTTACACTGACCATGCTGCTTTGAAATATCTGCTTTCAAAGAAAGAGGCAAAACCTTGACTTATCCGATGGATCTTACTCCTTCAAGAGTTTGATCTAGAGATCCGGGATAAGAAAGGAGCATAAAATGTAGTCGCTGACCATCTTTCAAGGATAAGAGTAACTGAAATAGGATTGCGAACACCAATTAATGATTCGTTTGCTTATGATTCATTAATGGCAATTGCTGACTCTTCTCCATGGTATGCTGATATGGCCAATTTTCTTGTCAGTCGACAGCTACCTTCTGACCTTTCTTATAACCAAAGGAAACGATTTTTGCATGATGCAAAATTCTTCGTTTGGAATGACCCTTATCTTTTCAAGCAGTGTTCAGATGGTCTTTATAGACGATGTATCCCCCAATGGGAAGTTAAAGGAGTTTTAGAAGGATGCCACTCATCTGCTTATGGTGATCATCATGGTCCGTCCAAGACCGTAGCCAAAGTCTTACAATCCGGGTTTTTCTGGCCCTCGATGTTTAAAGATTCAAAAGATTTTGTTATGGCTTGTGACGCTTGTCAACGAATGGGTCAAATATCCAAGAGACATGAAATGCCTCAAAACGACATATTAGAAGTTGAAATATTCGATGTCTGGGGTATTGACTATCAAGGACTATTCCCTTCTTCTAACGGAAATCGTTACATATTAGACGTTGTTGACTATGTTTCTAAATGGGTAGAAGCAATTGCCACTCCCACCAATGATGCTATAGCTGTGATACGGCTATTTAAGAAGATCATCTTTCCGCGTTTTGGTGTACCCAGAGCCGTGATTAGTGATCGAGGAACTCATTTTGGAGAAAAGCAGTTAGACACTCTGATTTCCAAATATGGTGTGTATCACAGACGAGGATTAGCCTACCACCCTCAGACCAGCGGTCAAGTAGAAGTCTCAAATAGAGAGTTGAAAACAATTCTTCAGAAAGTAGTCTCAAGATCTAGAACTGATTGGAGTAATAAGCTCGATGACACCTTATGGGCTTATCGTACAGCTTTCAAAACCCCGATTGGAACATCTCCCTATCGATTGGTTTATGGAAAGGCCTGTCATCTTCCTGTCGAGTTAGAGTACAAAGCTTACTGGGCTATCAAAGAACTCAACCTAGACACTAAGCTTAGCGCTGATAGACGACTTTTGCAACTCAATGAGCTGGAAGAATTTTGTTTGCAAGCTTATGAGAACTCTAGGATCTACAAAGAGAAAACGAAGCTGGCACGACAAGAGGATAATTAAAAAAGAATTTAATGTCGGTGACCAAGTACTTCTTTTCAACTCCCGTTTGAAAATTTTTCCAGGAAAACTTCGATCACAATGGTCTGGACCATTCACTGTCACATATGTGAGCAAATACGGCTATGTGGAAATAATGGCTAGCAATGGTGAAAAATTCAAAGTCAATGGACACAGACTGAAACTCTACTATAGCAATTCTATCATCAGATGCTTAGATATTGTCTATATGGAGCATCAATCCCCAACCCAATGATTTCATAAAAGAATTCGTCGAGCGAAACGTTAAACTAGCGCTTCTCGGGAGGCAACCCGTGTTTTCTTTTCTTTTTGCATTTTATTTTTTCTTTTCCCTTTCTCGTTGTTTTGTTAGAATTCTTTGCAGATGAAAGAGTTTTTGAAGAATCTATAAAGACCTTCCTTGTCAAGTCCAAAAGACTAGCTTGGGGGAGTCCGCGCTCACTATTAAGCTTCATTCTTCTTTCGTTTTTACCCTTCTTCCCATTAAGCATCTCGTTGCATATTTAGTCTTTGTGCTCACATCGAGGACAATGTGATGTTTAGCTTGGGGGAGGGATTGCAGTTTCCCATTCTGCATTTTAGTTGTTTATATTTTTGCATTTTAGAATAAGAGAGAAATTTTAAGATTTTGAACACAATTGAATGCTTTTCATGCTTTGCTTGCTTGTTTACTATGCTATCATGTTACATTTTCCCAAACTTAGAGCTTTCAAAAGATAATGATTCAATATTCATTGAATTTTGCATACATGGGGAAGTCTTGTACACAGTAGGCATGGAATGAATCTATAGATGAGTACGCTTGATCTTGACATTTGGCAAACTACATATATTATATGGTAGAACCTCCTTAGACTGGTACATCCATACCCAGTCTCATCTAGGTGTGTGTAGTTCTCCTTGTGATGTGTGTCATGTCAAAACGCATAAGTATGGTTCTCATTTCATTTCTATAAGCATTGCATTCATGATTCACTAAGATTTGAAGCCTTTTTCACTTTAATTTACCCCTCAATAATTAGCCCCTTCATACATATGCTTCACAAAAAAATAATAGCTACATATAAAAACTGCCTACCTTTTGAGCTAGTAGCTAGAATATGGTGTATGGGTGCTCTTTCGAGAAGATTTGTTCTTATCTGTCAAAGTGAATTTGGAAGAACGAAAAAGTTCAAGAAGTGAAGTTGTGTTCAGAAAAAGAAAAGAAAAAAATCAGAAGAAAAATAGAAAAACCAAAGAAAAGAAAGAAAAAGAAATAAGAAAAGAAGTTATGAGTATCTCCTAAGAAATGTCAAATGATAAGAAGGAGTTTACCCTTGTGTTTCGTGTGTAATAAGCCAATTTGTTCACTCTGGCTTCGCTAATTGTCTTGTGGGAATTAAGCGGAAGTTTGGATTGGGTACTCATTTATCATTGGTCAGTTGCTAGCTCATTCTAATCTTCACATGACCATAACTGTTTGTCCACCTTTCACCCATTTCCCAAACCCTTCTTCTCATTTTTCGGCTTCTTTTCTGTGTGCATTGTGATCTTTGACTTGTGTTTTGAATTTTTTACCATATTAGACTGCGGACACATTTTCATAAGTCGTAGATAGGTGAGTGTGTCAAAAACATTTACACAAAAAGAAATCACCTTTTACATACATTGAGTGTTCGAGTGTACCGCGAGAGTCCATTTGTCAAAAGATCATGCAAGAGCCGAAATTCTGTAGTGAAATTCTTTGTGCTACGCCGTTATGTAAATCTCAGCCATGTTTATGTATCATTCTTGCCCACGTTGCTTTTGGGTTATGATTCATTATGTTTTCAAAGCTTTATGTTGAGATTTGTTTCTTGATGGTATAGTAGCCAATGCTTGCAACCTTGTCCTGGTATTTTTTGTTATGTTTGCTTGAGGACAAGCAAAGGTTTAGCTTCGGGGAGTTTGATAAGTGAATATTTGTATGATTTTAACCCCCAGTTTAGCTCGGTTTTGTATGTCATTTGTGCTTTGTTAAGCCATTTTATGAGCTAATATCGTTTTCTAGGCGAATTCCTGTGTTCTAACTTGTTTTGTAGGGAAAGTGACGTTTCTACGCCCTTTTTCTATATTCCCGAGCATTTGCCTAGAACCCGACGATTCGAAGAAGCAAGCTTGACCATGTGTACAGCATTTCAAGAAGGCTCACTAACTTAAGAGAGGGAAGAAGCAAAGACGGTTTCGTAGTTGTCGGAAGACCAATCAATTAGACGGGAGAATTCATCGCTTTACATCAAATCCAAGCAATAAACCCGATTGTAGAGTCAAGGGGGATGTTGTAAGTCAAGTCAAAGCAAAGGAAGATGAAGCGTTAGTCAAGAGCTTCCAGAAGACGACTTACCCGATCGGGTAAGTGTGTACCCGATCGGGGATGTGTGCTGCTCCAAGCATTGCGGCTCCTTCTTCCTAAATTTGCCCTATGTATTTAATGCCCGACCTCTTCTCCACGAAACCCTAATACTATAAATAGATGCTCTAGCCTCACACTCTCATACACACTATCTTACACAATCTAATCCTATATTTCATACAATCTTCTTATTAGTTTTCTCTTTAGTTTAGTCTTTCTAGTTTAGTCTATCTTCTTCTTTTGTCTTTTGTTTTAATTCATTTCTGTCCATTTCATATCAAAACATTAGTTTAGTTCAATAAGAATTTCAATCTTTGTATCTACTAGTTGGGTTCAAGAGTTGTAATTCAAAGTACGGTATTTCTATGCGAGGGATTTCTATTATCGTTATCGCTTTCATCGTTGATCGTCACCTAGGTATTCCTAATTTATCCTTTGCTTATTGTTCTTTATTGCTTTCCATTTGATTTTCATTTTCTATTCATATCATTTAGATTCATTTTCATATTGTTATAATCGCAGTTTCATTTCTTAGATTGTCATATAGCGTCGTTATTATCGCCACATAGAGAGTCTAAATTATTGTCAAAATCACTTAAATATGCTTATCTTAACTTTCATTGGTAATATCAACACAACCATGAGTGAGTAGTCACCTTTCTAGGGTGTAGGGTAGCCATGTTAGATTGATTAAAATATGAAAATTGGATAAAGGAAATTGTGCATTTAAAACATTGTGTCTATGCATGTTTGGACTTTAACGATAGTTGACGATTCTTGATCACAATCATTGACTAGTGTGGAATTCTTTTCCAAGGTAGATATACAGGAATTGAATAGACAAAGCGTGACATAGTGGATTAGGACCTAGTAAATCGCACTAAAAGCCTGCTAGACCATCTGATCTATGATTGTAATGAACACACCATTCTTACGAACGCTCAATGAATTGCTTGCATATCCTAAATCCAATTTCATTAATATGTCAATCTACACGTGTGAACCTACTTCCCTAGATGCTTCTCATTAGTGTTAATTTATCATTTGCTTTATTGTTTTCATTCTAGTTTGTTTTTATTTTGTTCTTATTTATGCCTTTTGTTAGTTTAGACATCACAAAAATCCAAAACCCAGAAATTCATTAGATAAAACTCAATTGTGAGACGATTCACAATCCATAGGAAACACCATCTCCCTGAGGATCGACCCCTACTTCCCTAATTACATTAATTTGTTATTAGCCTAGTCTGGGTAATTTATCTTTGTTTTGGGCTTGCGACAGGCACGATCAAATGCCTTGAGGCATTCAATAAAATCAAACGCGCTCTAATCACCGCACCTATAATTCAGTCACCTGATTGGAATCTTCCATTTGAACTTATGTGCGATGTGAGTGATTACGCCGTTGGAGTTGTTTTGTGGCAAAGAAAGGAAAAGTTCCTTCATGCTATTTACTATGCTAGTAAAACGTTAGATCCTGCCCAAATCAACTATGCCACTACTGAAAAAGAACTTCTTGCCATTGTCTATGCCTTAGACAAATTCCGTTCTTACCTTATAGGATCGAAAGTTATTGTTTACACTGACCACGCTGCTTTGAAATATCTGCTTTCAAAGAAAGAGGCAAAACCTCGACTTATCCGATGGATCTTACTCCTTCAAGAGTTTGATCTAGAGCTCCGGGATAAGAAAGGAGCAGAAAATGTAGTCGCTGACCATCTTTCAAGGATAAGAGTAACTGAAATAGGATTGCCAACACCAATTAATGATTCGTTTGCTGATGATTCATTAATGGCAATTGCTGACTCTTCTCCTTGGTATGCTGATATGGCCAACTTTCTCGTCAGTCGACAGCTACCTTCTGACCTTTCTTATAACCAAAGGAAGCGATTTTTGCATGATGCAAAATTCTTCGTTTGGGATGACCCTTATCTTTTCAAGCAATGTTCGGATGGTCTTTATAGACGATGTATCCCTCAGTGGGAAGTGAAAGGAGTTTTAGAAGGATGCCACTCATCTGCTTATGGTGGTCATCATGATCCGTCCAAGACCGTAGCCAAAGTCTTACAATCCGGGTTTTTCTGGCCCACGATGTTTAAAGATTCAAAAGATTTTGTTATGGCTTGTGACGCTTGTCAACGAATGGGTCAAATATCCAAGAGACATAAGATGCCTCAAAATGGCATATTAGAAGTTGAAATATTCGATGTCTGGGGTATTGACTATCAAGGACCATTCCCTTCTTCTAACGGAAATCGTTATATCTTAGTCGATGTTGACTATGTTTCCAAGTGGGTAGAAGCAATCGCCACTCCCACTAATGATGCTAGAGCTGTGATACAGCTATTTAAGAAGAGCATCTTTCCACGTTTTGGTGTACCCAGAGCCGTGATTAGTGATCGGGGAACTCACTTTGGAGAAAAGCAGTTAGATACTCTGCTTGCTAAATATGGTGTGTATCACAGACGAGGATTAGCCTACCATCCTCAGACCAGCGGTCAAGTAGAAGTCTCAAATAGAGAGTTGAAAAAAATTCTTCAGAAAGTAGTCTCAAGATCTAGAACTGATTGGAGTAATAAGCTCGATGACACCTTCTGGGCTTATCGCACAGCTTTCAAAACCCCGATTGGAACATCTCCTTATCGATTGGTTTATGGAAAGGCCTGTCATCTTCCTGTCGAGTTAGAATATAAAGCTTACTGGGCTATTAAAGAACTTAACCTAGACACTAAGCTTAGCGCTGATAGAAGACTTTTGCAACTCAATGAACTAGAAGAATTTCGTTTGCAAGCTTATGAGAATTCTAGGATTTACAAAGAGAAAACGAAGCGTTGGCACGACAAGAGGATAATTAAGAAAGAATTTAATGTCGGTGACCAAGTACTTCTTTTCAACTCTCGTATGAAAATCTTTCCAGGAAAACTTCGATCACGATGGTCTGGACCATTCACTGTCACATATGTGAGCAAGTACGGCTATGTGGAACTAATGACTAGCAATGGTGAGAAATTCAAAGTTAATGGACACAGACTGAAACTCTACTATAGCAATTCTATCATCGGATGTTTAGATATTGTCTATACGGAGCGTCCATCCCCAACCCAATGATTTCATAGAAAATTCGTCGAGCAAGACGTTAAACAAGCGCTTCTCGGGAGGCAACCCGTGTTTTCCCTTTTTGCATTTTTATTTTTATTTTTCCCTTTTACGTTGTTTTGTTAGATTTCTTTGCAGATGAAAGAGTTTTTGAAGAATCTCCGAAGACCTTCCTTGTCATGTCCAAAAGGCTAGCTTGGGGGAGTCCGCACTGGCTAGTACACTTTATTCTTCTTTCATTTTTCCTTTCTTCCCATTAAACATCTCATTGCATATTTGGTTTTTGTGCTCACATTGAGGACAATGTGATGTTTAGCTTGGGGGAGGGATTGCATTTTCCCTTTTTGCATTTTAGTTATATTTTTCAAATTTTGAATAAGAAAGAGAAGATTTTAGAGAGAAGATTTTTAAATTTTGAACACAATTGAATGCTTTTTATGCTTTGCTTGCTTGTTTGCTATGCTATCATGTTACATTTCCCAAACTTAGAGCTTTCAAAAGATAATGATTCAATATTTATTGAATTTTGCATACATGGGGAAGTCTTGTACACAGTAGTCATGGAATGAATCTATAGATGAGTACGCTTGATCTTGACATTTGGCAAACTACATATATTGTAAGGTAGAACCTCCTTAGACTTGTACATCTATACCCAGTCTCATTTAGGTGTGTGTAGGTCTCCTTGTGATGTGTGTCATGTCAAAACGCATAAGTATGGTTCTCTTTTCATTTCTATAAGCATTGCATTCATGATTCACTAAGATTTGAAGCCTTTTTCACTTTAATTTACCCCTCAAAATTAGCCCCTTTATACAATTGCTTCACAAAAAAATAATAGCTACATATAAAAACTGCCTACCTTTTGAGCTAGTAGCTAGAATATGGTGTATGGGTGCTCTTTCGAGAAGATTTGTTCTTATCTGTCAAAGTGAATTTGGAAGAACGAAAAAGTTCGAGAAGTGAAGTTGTGTTCAGAAAAAGAAAAGAAAAGAAAAAAATCAAAAGAAAAATAGAAAAACCAAAGAAAAGAAAGAAAAAGAAATAAGAAAAGAAGTTATGAGTATCTCCTAAGAAATGTCAAATGATTAGAAGGAGTTTACCCTTGTGTTTCGTGTGTAATAAGCCAATTTGTTCACTCTGGCTTCGCTAATTGTCTTGTGGGAATTAACCGGAAGTTTGGATTGGGTACTCATTTATCATTGGTCAGTTGCTAGCTCATTCTAATCTTCACATGACCATAACTGTTTGTCCACCTTTCACCCATTTCCCAAACCCTTCTTCTCATTTTTCGGCTTCTTTTCTGTGTGCATTGTGA
Organism: Heliosperma pusillum; assembly: GCA_022085475.1. Taxonomy (NCBI): domain Eukaryota; kingdom Viridiplantae; phylum Streptophyta; class Magnoliopsida; order Caryophyllales; family Caryophyllaceae; genus Heliosperma; species Heliosperma pusillum. The sequence goes on from JAIUZE010019673.1 coordinate 10,131, forward strand.
TCTTTGACTTGTGTTTTGAATTGTTTACCATATTAGACTGCGGACACATTTTCATAAGTCGTAGATAGGTGAGTGTCTCAAACATTTACACATAAAGAAATCACCTTTTACATACATGAGTGTTCGAGTGTACCGTGAGAGTCCATTTGTCAAAAGATCATGCAAGAGCCGAAATTCTGTAGTGAAATTCTTTGTGCTACGCCGTTATGTAAATCTCAGCCATGTTTATGTATCATTCTTGCCCACGTTGCTTTTGGGTTATGATTCATTATGTTTCCAAAGCTTTATGATGAGATTTGTTTCCTGATGGTGTAGTAGCCAATGCTTGCAACCTTGTCCTGGTATTGTTTGTTATGTTTGCTTAAGGACAAGCAAAGGTTTAGCTTGGGGGAGTTTGATAAGTGAATATTTGTATGATTTTAACCCCCAGTTTAGCTCGGTTTTGTATGTCATTTGTGCTTTGTTAAGCCATTTTATGAGCTAATATCATTTTCTAGGCGAATTTCTGTGTTCTAACTTGTTTTGTAGGGAAAGTGACGTTTCTACGCCCTTTTTCTATATTCCCGAGCATTTGCCTAGAACCCTAACGATTCAAAGAAGAAAGCTTGACCATGTGTAAGGCATTTCAAGAATGTTCACTAACTTAAGAGAGAAAAGAAGCAAAGACGGTTTCGTAGTTGTCGGAAGACCAATCAATTAGACGGGAGAATTCATCACTTTACATCAAATCCAAGCAACAAACCCGATTGTATAAGTCAAGGGGGATGTTGTAAGTCAAGTCAAAGCGAAGGAAGATGAAGCGTTAGTCAAGAGTTTCCAGAAGACAACTTACCCGATCGGGTAAGTGTGTACCCGATCAGGTATTTGTGCTGCTTTGTGCATTGCGGCTCCTTCATCCTATTTTTTACCTATGTATTTATTGCCCGACCTCTTCTCCACGAAACCCTAATACTATAAATAGATGCTCTAGCCTCACACACTCTCACACACTATCTTACACAATCTAATCCTATATTTCATACAATCTACTTATTAGTTTTCTCTTTAGTTTAGTCTTTCTAGTTTAGTCTATCTTCTTCTTTTGTCTTTTGTTTTAATTCATTTATGTCCATTTCATATCAAAACATTAGTTTAGTTCAATAAGAATTTCAATCTTTGTATCTACTAGTTGGGTTCAAGAGTTGTAATTCAAAGTACGGTATTTCTATGCGAGGGATTTCTATTATTGTTATCGCTTTCATCGTTGATCGTCACCTAGGTATTCCTAATTTATCCTTTGCTTATTGTTCTTTATTGCTTTCCATTTGATTGTTCATTTTCTATTCATATCATTTAGATTCATTTTCATATTGTTATAATCGCAGTTTCATTTCTTAGATTGTCATATAGCGTCGTTATTATCGCCACATAGAGAGTCTAAATTATTGTCAAAATCACTTAAATATGCTTATCTTAACTTTCATTGTTAATATCAACACAACCATGAGTGAGTAGTCACCTTTCTAGGGTGTAGGGTAGCCATGTTAGATTGATTAAAATATGATAATTGGATAAAGGAAATTGTGCTTTTAAAACATTGTGTCTATGCATGTTTGGACTTTAACGATAGTTGACGATTCTTGATCACAATCATTGACTAGTGTGGAATTCTTTTCCAAGGTAGATATACAGGAATTGAATAGACAAAGCGTGACATAGTGGATTAAGACCTAGTAAATCGCACTAAAAGCCTGCTAGACCATCTGATCTATGATTGTAATGAACACACCATTCTTACGAACGCTCAATGAATTGCTTGCATATCCTAAATCCAATTTCATTAATATGTCAATCTACATGTGTGAACCTACTTCCCTAGATGCTTCTCATTAGTGTTAATTTATCATTTGCTTTATTGTTTTCATTTAGTTTGTTTTCATTTATGTTCTTTTTATTAGTTTAGACATCACAAAAATCCAAAACCCAGAAAATCATTAGATAAAACTCAATTGTGAGACGATTCACAATCCATAGGAAACACCATCTCCCTGAGGATCGACCCCTACTTCCCTAATTACATTAATTTGTTATTAGCCTAGTCTGGGTAATTTATCTTTGTTTCGGGCTTGCGACAGGCACGATCAAATGCCTTGAGGCATTCAACAAAATCAAACGCGCTCTAATCACCGCACCTATAATTCAGTCACCTGATTGGAATCTTCCATTTGAACTTATGTGCGATGCGAGTGATTACGCCGTTGGAGTTGTTTTGTGGCAAAGAAAGGAAAAGTTCCTTCATGCTATTTACTATGCTAGTAAAACGTTAGATCCTGCCCAAATCAACTATGCCACTACTGAAAAAGAACTTCTTGCCATTGTCTATGCCTTAGACAAATTCCGTTCTTACCTTATAGGATCGAAAGTTATTGTTTACACTGACCACGCTGCTTTGAAATATCTGCTTTCAAAGAAAGAGGCAAAACCTCGACTTATCCGATGGATCTTACTCCTTCAAGAGTTTGATCTAGAGATCCGGGATAAGAAAGGAGCAGAAAATGTAGTCGCTGACCATCTTTCAAGGATAAGAGTAACTAAAATAGGATTGCCAACACCAATTAATGATTCGTTTGCTGATGATTCATTAATGACGATTACTGACTCTTCTCCTTGGTATGCTGATATGGCCAATTTTCTTGTCAGTCGACAGCTACCTTCTGACCTTTCTTATAACCAAAGGAAACGATTTTTGCATGATGCAAAATTTTTCGTTTGGGATGACCCTTATCTTTTCAAGCAGTGTTCTGATGGTCTTTATAGACGATGTATCCCCCAATGGGAAGTTAAAGGAGTTTTAGAAGGATGCCACTCATCTGCTTATGCTGGTCATCATGGTCCGTCCAAGACCGTAGCCAAAGTCTTACAATCCGGGTTTTTCTGGCCCTCGATGTTTAAAGATTCAAAAGATTTTGTTATGGCTTGTGACGGTTGTCAACGAATGGGTCAAATATCCAAGAGACATGAAATGCTTCAAAACGGCATATTAGAAGTTGAAATATTCGATGTCTGGGGTATTGACTATCAAGGACCATTCCCTTCTTCTAACGGAAATCGTAATATTCCAGTCGCTGTTGACTATGTTTCCAAGTGGGTAGAAGCAATTGCCACTCCCACTAATGATGCTAGAGCTGTGATACGACTATTTAAGAAGATCATCTTTCCACGTTTTGGTGTACCCAGAGCCGTGATTAGTGATCGAGGAACTCATTTTGGAGAGAAGCAGTTAGACACTTTGGTTGCCAAATATGGTGTATATCACAGACGAGGATTAGCCTACCATTCTCAGACAAGCGGTCAAGTAGAAGTCTCAAATAGAGAGTTGAAAACAATTCTTCAGAAAGTAGTCTCAAGGTCTAGAACTGATTGGAGTAATAAGCTCGATGACACCTTGTGGGCTTATCGCACAGCTTTCAAAACCCCGATTGGAACATCTCCTTATCGATTGGTTTATGGAAAGGCATGTCATCTTCCTGTCGAGTTAGAATATAAAGCTTACTGGGTTATCAAGAAACTTAACCTAGACACTAAGCTTAGCGCTGATAGGTGACTTTTGCAACTCAATGAACTAGAAGAATTTCGTTTGCAAGCTTATGAGAATTCTAGGATTTACAAAGAGAAAACGAAGCGTTGGCTCGACAAGAGGATAATTAAGAAAGAATTTAATGTCGGTGACCAAGTACTTCTTTTCAACTCCCGTCTGAAAATCTTTCCAGGAAAACTTCGATCACGATGGTCTGGACCATTCACTATCACATATGTGAGCAAGTACGGCTATGTGGAACTCATGACTAGCAATGGTGAGAAATTCAAAGTTAATGGCCACAGACTGAAACTCTACTATAGCAATTCTATCATCGGATGTTTAGATATTGTTTATACGGAGCGTCCATTACAGACCCAATGATTTTATAGAAAAATTCGTCGAGCAAGACGTTAAACAAGCGCTTCTCGGGAGGCAACCCGTGTTTATTTTTGTTTTTCCCTTTTACGTTGTTTTGTTAGATTTCTTTGTAGATGAAAGAGTTTTTGAAGAATCTCTGACGACCTTCCTTGGCACGTCCAAAAGGCTAGCTTGGGCGAGTCCGCACTGGCTAGTACACTTCATTCTTCTTTCATTTTTCCTTTCTTCCCATTAAGCATCTTATTGCATATTTGGTTTTTGTGCTCACATTGAGGACAATGCGATGTTTAGCTTGGGGGAGGAATTGCATTTTCCCATTTTTGCATTTTAGTTATATTTTTCAAATTTTGAATAAGAAAGAGAAGATTTTAGAGAGAAGATTTTTAAATTTTGAACACAATTGAATGCTTTTCATGCTTTGCTTGCTTGTTTACTATGCTATCATGTTACATTTCCCGAACTTATAGCTTTCAAAAGATAATGATTCAATATTCATTGAGTTGTGCATACATGGGGAAGTCTTGTACACAGTAGGCATGGAACGAATCTATAGATGAGTACGCTTGATCTTGACATTTGGCAAACTACATATATTGTAAGGTAGAACTTCCTTAGACTGGTACATCCATACCCAGTCTCATTTAGGTGTGTGTAGTTCTCCTTGTGATGTGTGTCATGTCAAAACGCATAAGTATGGTTCTCATTTCATTTCTATAAGCATTGCATTCATGATTCACTAAGATTTGAAGCTTTTTCACTTTAATTTACCCCTCAAAATTAGCCCCTTCATACAATTGCTTCACAAA
>JAIUZE010019674.1:0-13445 GCA_022085475.1 Heliosperma pusillum
TGAAAACTAACAATTCTAATGTAGATAACAATGAAACTATGATTAACTAATGTTACGATTAACTAAATGATTTGTAAGGTAAATCACGGAAGTGAATACTAACATAAAACTAGAATTAGGATTACCGCAATAGAGAAATATAACTCGAAAATGAAGAACAAATAACCCAAATGCTTGAATGGAAATATTGAAATACAACTTCAAAATGTAACCAAGTGTTTGAAAAAAGTAATAACTAAATGTTTAACTAAATATGAAACTAAGAGAAACTTGTGCTTAAACTAAGGAAAATGTAAGGAAAGATATGAGAGATGATATGAAAAAGGATGTGTAAGATGTGTGATAAAAGATGCCCCTAAGTGTCGAAGTCCCTCTCCTTTATATAGGGAGAAGGACTTGAAATGCATGCATTGACAGAGACCAAACCCCGGCTATATTTTCTTAATTGCTCCATTTAATGCTTAAGGAATCGTAAGCTATGCCTTTAAGCACCTTAATTTTCCGGTTAATTGCATAGTTTTGGGATTCCTTGAGCATCCAAAGGAGCATCCTATGTTGAGTTGTGGACTCCTTGCATTGGGCTTCATTTTTGGCTTCTCATTTGCATTTCAATCCATTTCCCAATCCTTCATGCTTGGCTTGTCATTTTCCATTCTATCCTTCCATGGTCCATCTTGCTTCCATTAGCTTGTTGGACTTTGGTTCTTGCTAATTGTGTTAGGAAAAAGCCTCTAAATGCTTAGATTCCTACAAAACATAGCCAAAACGAGCAATGCATCTCGAACACGTAATTAGCTCACAAATATACTAAGCAAAGTATAGTAATCATGTAAAATCGAGCTAAATTAGGGGGTAAAATCATATAAAAACTAGACATATCAAACTCCTCCAAGCTAAACCCTTGCTTGTCCTCAAGCAAGCACAAAAGACCAAGACAAGAGAGGAAAACAACAAAGTCCCCACAATTGCAATATCCAATTTTAAACTATCAAGCATAATGATTCAAATCCCGAAACAACATGGGCATAAGGATATTGCAAAAACATGGATGAGATTTACATGGCGGCGTAGCATGAAAGACTTCAATTGAACTTTTCGGCTCTTGCACGATCTTTTGACTTATGGACTCTCACGATTCACTCCAACTCATTTTAATGTGAAAAGATTTTTGTGAGTAGCACTCACCTATCCTCGACTCATGAGAGTGTGCCCGCAAACTAATATGGTAAAAATTTCAAAACTACAAGCCAAAAACATTCAAATGCAAGCATGAAAAGGAAGCCATAGGTAAGTAGAAGGCTAATAAGAAATGGATAAGAAAGGGAAACAAATGATTTATGGTATGTGGAGCTAAGTCAAGCTAGCAACAACCATATGTAAGGATGCTCAATCCCAAAACTATCCCAAAATTTCAATACAATTCTCAAGAAGACTCTCCAAAATATATGAATAAAACATGAGAGTTTCTTAAATATTTTTCTTCTTTTTTTTCTCATACAAAATATGCTTCTCTTTTTTTCATTTCATGCTTTTTCTCCTTTTCTTTTCTTTTCTTTTCTTTTTTTTCTCATCTTTTTTCTTTTCTTTCATTTCCTTCATTATTTTTCTTTCTTTTTCATCTCAAAGCATTAAGACCAAGCTCACAATGATACTTCAAAATAGAAAAAATCCTAAATAAGCATCCAAACACAATTAATCAAGGCTACTAGCTCAACAAGGTAGACAATTTTTATATGTAGTTAAGGATAGATTTTTGTGAACGGGTTCAAAAAGGCAAATTCAATCATGTGAATGGCTCCAAAATGCTAACAAATGAATGCATGCTTATAAATTAATGAAATTAAAACCATACTTGTGCGTTTTTGATGTAGCACAAACCATAAGGAGACCTACACTCACCTAAGAGAGTCCGGATATGGATGCATCGGTCTAAGGAGGCTCTACCTTACCAATTTGTGGCTTGCCAAAAGTCAAGATCAAGCTTACTAGGTTCAATTTCCATCTTCCACCTACTATGTCAAGACATCCCCATGAATGCAATTATCCCGTCAAATAATAGAGAATCATTAGCTATTAAGCTCAAATTGGGACATACAAAGTAGGCAAGCAAAGCATGTAAAACACAAATTTATTTCAAAGTTTCATAAATTTTCTAACTAAATGCAATTCCTAACTAAAATGCAAATGCAATCCCCCCCCCCCCCCAAGCTAAACACAACATTGTCTTCAATGTGCCAATATGTAAATCACCCAAGCTAACCGTAAAAATGGTTCAAAGCACAAAACAGGGAAGACAAGAGGTTAATATTTAATGGGGAGTGGGAAAAATACAACTAAAGTGCAAAGCAAAAATAACTTACTAGACCAGACTAGCTAGCTTCCCCCCAAGCTAGTATGTATACGGGGGATACCTTCATGCATCAATCAAGTAAAGGGCCAAAAGTTGAAACCCTTCCTACTCTACTTCTTACCACGACCACCTCCCGAAGTATCACCACTACCACTAGGGTCATCACTTTGAAGAGGAGTGAAATATTCACCAATATTTTGCCCACTTCCAAGCCCCTCTCCATAGCTACTATAGCCACCAACATATCCGCCACCATAGCCTTTTCCTTGAAATGCTTCAACTCCATAATCCGAACCACAAAAATCCGGACCGGTAGCATAGTGAGTAGAAGTACCTGCATCATGGTTAGGAGGAGGGAATCCATCCGAGGGATAATGATAAAAAGCTGGGTGTGGTCCCACGGGTCGAATCACCCCTTGCCTAGCAAAGTGATCATAAATAGGATACAATGCAAGCCTTTGGTCATCACGAATAGCATTAACACTAAGATTAAGGTCGCGCATCATATCCATCACACCAACGCTAGATGTGGAATGACGTGCTTGAGTTGGTGGAACTCGCACACGACGGTCAACGGTGGTAGCTTTCTCACCTCTAAGTGGCAAATGGTAAGTGGGTTGAATAAAGGGGCAATTCTCACGTCGGGGGTTTGGTATGGACCAAAGGTTGAAGCTCTTCCGTCTATCCCGGTAGTGTAATAGAATCTTGATTACCAATCCTCCAAATCATATCCGGGTGAGAGCTCCGAAACCAATTACAAGATAGGAAATAGTCACAATCAAGTCCATCCCCCCTTTCCTGACTCTCCAAAGGAATCAAATCGGTGGTATCTTGGTTGAAACGGCAAACGCTATGGGCAATTCTAGTAACCAACCCACCCAAAACAATGGACCTATTGGTAGTATTACATTGTTTGGTCAACTGGCTAGCAAATTTGTAAGGAATATTCATTTCCCACTCGGCATCACCGTTTACATTAAGAAAGGCACCTAAAATTTCGATCTCGATACTCCTCACCGAGTGAGGCCCATTCCTCCCAAAGAAAGTCCACCCCATAAATCGTTGCCAAATACGAATTTCGGGGTAGTGGATGTATTGGTGAGGGGTATGGTCCCAACCAGTGAAAGGGTAGTGAGAAATGGATGCCCAAGTCAAGTCAGGTAGGTAACCCTTGGGTGATTCTGTACACAAGCCCTCACATCTCAAAGCAAAAATCTTGGCAAAGTCCGACAAATCCATACGATAATCATTATTAAACAACCGGAATGATACAAAATGGACAAACCCTTCACGTTTTGATTTATGAAACTCGAAGGAACTCAAACACTCAAGTATGAGTTCGAGAAAGGTTAGATAATCCATTTTGTAACAAGCTAGCATACCAAGATTTTTAAATGAAGCCTTAACTTGTTTATCAATTCCGATTCTTTTCAAAGAAGCGTGATTGATAAACTTGGTTGTTTTCATACCTTTGGAGCGTAGGAGGACCCAATTATCCCATTGTTTTTTATCACTGAAGATCACTCGGGGATAATCAACATCATGCAATTCCGGTACATCGGGCATTTCAACATCCTCCGGAGCTCGGGAGGATTCCGCACCACCTCTTCTTCTCTTTGGAGCACCTTGGGTAGGAGCTTTTCTAGGTGCCATTTTTCCGAAATTTTAAGACAAAATTTTAAGACGAAATTTCATCTTAAGGCTACTAAAATCCATCCAAAAAACAATAATAGAACGAATTAGTAAACTAATTCATCCTACAAACGTCAATAGAGTACAAGACAATCAATTTTTTAGCATAATGAAGCACAAAATCAATTTCCCCCAATTTGAGTTAGGGTTTGATAAACTGGATTAAATTGATTGACATGGATGAAATTAAAGAGAAATGAAGGCAAAACTTACTTGATGATGGTGATGAGTGAATGATTCTTGCAAAGTAATGAAGAAATTGATGTTTCCTTTGAGTTTAAGTGAAAAAAAAGAAGAAGATAGGGTGATGAAGATACCGTCGGGTTAGAATAAGGGGATAGCTGGAAGTTTATTGTCTTATCACTACTTATTAAAGCAACAACCACAGAGCCTACGTGGCGCTCTGTGGTTGAAAGTCAAATTGTCAAAGGCTACTTTTTTCATCCCTAATTTTTAGGCCCATGTTCTCTATGGGAATTAATTAGAAAGTTCATTGTTCATCATCCACTGTTCATATACAAAATTCATCCGTTTCACTTATAATTTATATTGACATATATTATACGGAGTATTTAATTGGCTATATAGTCAAAACCATATTACAATATAGTCATAAAAAATACAAAACTTTGAATGTTTCTACCGTGTTCATAAAAACTTGAAAATAATTACTGAAAAAGTACTAATGTTATAAAAAATAATCATAATTGTACTCCAACGAAATAATAAATACAACTTTTAAATGAAAGAATATATTATTCTATAAAAGTAAATAATTTACAAAATATAAAAGAAATCTATTTTTTTATTTGGATGAAATACTTTACTTATATAAAAAAATCAGCTAATTAATTATGGTTGAAATTGATGAAATAAAAGTATGAAAAAATGAAAAAGCGAAGAAAAAAAATACTAGAAAATAAACCTGAAGTAGAAAAAAAATAAACTAAACAATTGGAACACTTTTTAGTAAAATCGAATAAGCAATAAAAAAATTCGTTAACATGATATAATACTAAAAAAAACATCAATACATGAAATGAGCCAATGATAACAAGGAATAGTGATTTATTGTGGACTATTATATTTAAAGTTGACGGGTGAGAGAGCCGAGAGAGTGAGGGAGGGGGGTACTCTGAGGGAGAGGGTACTCTGAGGGAGCCGATGATAGGGTTTGTTATCATTTTCAGGTTTTTTTTTTATATAATATGGAGTATATGAAGTGGGGTATATGAATAGATGATTAGATATGAAGGTTTTGTTTGGGCCATAAATCATAGTCCATATTCCATAGATTAATATAAATTTGCTAATTTTTCACGGCAAGTCTTGCTTAAGACGACATCCGTCTTAAGTTTAAGACGGGTCAAATTATGTAGTTGATTTGGCTTAAGTTTAAGACGGATAATGCCTGTCTTAAATGATTATTTGTGACTATTTATACCCTAAGTCTTGCTTAAGACATTTTTATCTGTCTTAAACTTAAGACAAGTCAAATACTACCAACTAAAGAAAATAAACATAAAACTTTTGATATTTAATAGGTAAAAAGGGTGATTTGGAATGTATTTGACCCGTCTTAAACTTAAGGCGGATAATGTCCGTCTTAAATGAGAATTTGTATTTTCCATATGGGCTCTTACTATACCAAGTAAAAGTTTGAGTCTTAAATAGTAATTTGTTAATTATTTTATTGAGTAACTGTTTGTTGAGGTACCTTCAAATATGATTAATTATTTATACATTTTTTTTTCGCATTAGTTATTCATATTTTGTTTTCATACAACTTTATTAATAGTGTGACATACATTTTAATGAGATTTATAACGTATATAATATTTTTAGATATGCACGGGTCAAATTTTTTTTTTTCTTTCTACTCAATCTCTACTACATGAAGGTTGGCTCAAAGCTATTATTTTTAGATATGTACGGGTTAAAACTGTCATTTTGTCTTCTGCACGAATTTAACTAAATGTAAAATAGATGTAACAATTTTTAATTTCATCAATTCTATGTTAATTTCCAGCTGAATAATATATAAGTAAACTTTTTTTAGCCGCCCGAGTAACAATCCCGAGTAGAAACTCAAATTTAGTTAACAAGAGGACGTATCGTACTATAACAACTACACAGCCAATTGACTCTAATATATCATTTATACTAATACTAATTATAAGCGAAACTTTTAAATATAAATCCAAAACCCTCTCTATAACTCGATTTATTACGTTGCCAAACTAAAACTGTTACATAATAAGTAGGGAGATTTTATTAGTTTAACTCAAAACATTACTCATTTTGTAGATAAATTTAAAATGGGGTAATTATTGAATATAAAACTTAAATCTATATTTACAATTTGTAGATAGACTTAAAACGAGATAATAATTCAATATAAAACATAATCCATATTTGCAATTTTTAATATAACAATCTCTAAATCAGCATACCCGTGCAATTTGCACGGGTTTAAAACTAGTAAAACAAATAAACATCAGACGCATAGAAAATTGAAACTCCGATCGAGGCCTGGGAACCCCGATCGGGGTTTGGCCCCTGTTAGTTCCTGACTTTTTCCCGTGTTTTGTAGTATTAATTCCCCGAACGGATTTCCGTGCTTGGGGATGCTTGAATTTTCTCATCGACTCTTTGTGTCTTCATTTTTCTTCTAAAAATAAAAAAGAAACATCGTCAAGTCTAGTTAAGTCTAAAAAAAACGAGAAATTACGGAAAATAAGAAAATAAAGAAAATCAAATGAAATCAAATAAAAGCTTGGGTTGCCTCCCAAAAAGCGCTAGTTTAACGTCCCGCACGACGTATGAAGCTCGAGTCGGTTCAAGCGTCCATGCAAACTCCCTCGATTATCACTACGATCGCATTCTCATGGTAGACCTTCAAACGATGGCCATTGACTTTGAATTTTTCGCCACTGGTGGTCATTACTTCAACGGAACAAAACTTGTTGACATTTGTGACGGTATATGGACCGGACCACCGCGATCGTAATTTTCTCGGAAATAGCTTGAGGCGGGAATTAAAAAGTAACACCTTATCACCGATTTGAAACTCCTTCTTCAAAATCCTCTTATCATGCCATCTTTTTGTTCTCTCTTTGTAAAGACGGGAGCTCTCATAAGCTTGTAAACGGAACTCATCTAGTGCATTCAATTGTAATATCCGGTTTTCACCACTCAACTTGGAATCCATGTTGAGCTCCTTGATTGCCCAATAAGCTTTATGTTCCATCTCAACGGGGAGATGGCACGCCTTCCCATAGACCAACCTATACGGTGAAGTACCAATATGTGTCTTATATGCGGTACGGTAGGCCCACAAGGTATCATCAAGCTTCATGCTCCAATCCTTTCGTGACTTGGCAACAACTTTCTCGAGTATGGATTTGAGCTCACGGTTAGAAACCTCCACTTGGCCACTAGTTTGTGGATGATAAGCCAAGTCTCTTCTATGATAGACCCCATATTTCTCCAATAAGGTATCAAGTTGTTTCTCACCAAAGTGAGTACCACGGTCACTAATGACCGCTCTTGGGACCCCAAACCTCGGAAATATGATCTTCTTGAATAAGTTAACCACGGCACGAGCATCGTTCGTTGGAGTAGCTATTGCCTCGACCCAGTTAGAGACATAATCAACGGCAACCAAAATATACCGATTCCCTTTTGAGGAAGGAAACGGTCCTTGATAATCAATCCCCCAAACATTGAATACCTCCACTTCCAAGATACCATGTAAAGGCATCTAATGCCTCCTTGATATAGAACTCGTCCTTTGGCAAGCATCGCAAGCCGTAACGAAAGCTTTGGCATCTTGGAACATAGTTGGCCAATAGAAACTGGATTGCAACACCTTTGCAACGGTCTTGGATGGTCCATGGTGACCACCATAAGGACCACCATAAGGAGAAGAATGACATCCTTCTAGCACCCCTTTCACATATCAATGTGGGATACATCTCCGAAAAAGCCCATCGAAGTAAGTAATGTTTGAATATATATGGATCATCCCATAGCAAGAACTTTGCATCGTGTAGGAATTTCTTCCTCTGTTGATATGAAAGGCAAGGTGGCAATTCCTTTCTAACTAGAAAGTTGGCTATGTCGTCATACCAAGGAGTATTGGCTTCCAACATCATTAGAGCATCATCGGCGAAGAAATCATCAATAGGTAATTCAATACCTCCATCATCAAACCTCAAGCGGGATAAGTGATCGGCACAACATTTTCGGCCCCCCTTCTTGTCTTTAATCTCAAGATCAAATACTTGCAAGAGAAAGATCCATCCTAACAACCTCGGCTTAGCTTCTTGTTTGGCAAGGAGATGCTTGAGAGCGGCATGATCGGTATAAACAATGACTTTGTAACCAATCAAGTAAGAGCAAAATTTGTCCAAGGCATAGACAATGACAAGTAGCTCTTTCTCCGTGGTGGCATAGTTGATTTGAGCCGCATCCAAGGTTTTGCTAGCATAGTAGATAGCATGGAGAACCTTGTCCTTCCTTTGTCCTAGCACGACACCTACCGCATAGTCACTAGCATCACACATGAGCTCAAATGGTAAGTTCCAACCGGTGATTGGATGATAGGTGCGGAAATCAAAGCCTTCTTGATCCTAGTAATAGACTCAAGACAATCATTAGTAAACACAAAGGAGCATCTTTTAAAAGAAGCTCCGTAAGGGGTTTGGCGATCTTAGAAAAATCTTTAATAAAACGGCGGTAGAAACTCGCATGGCCTAAGAAACTCCTTACTCCCTTGACATTTACCGGTGGGGGTAGTTTCTCAACAACTTGGACCTTAGCACGATCCACTTCAATTCCTCTTTCCGAGACAATATGACCAAGTATGTACCACCCCTTCATTGACCATGAAGTGACACTTTTCCCAATTCAATACCAAGTCAACCTCCTCACGACGCTTCAACACTTTAGACAAGTTAGCCAAACAAGCATCAAATGAAGAACCATAAACACTAAAATCATCCATAAACACTTCCATGATAGACTCGATAAAGTCGGAGAAAATGCTTATCATGCAACGTTGGAAAGTGGCGGGGGCATTACAAAGACCGAAAGGCATTCTACGGTAAGCGAAGGTACCATAGGGACAAGTAAACGTGGTCTTCTCTTGGTCATCCGGGTGAATGGGTATTTGAAAGAACCCGGAATATCCATCAAGATAGCAAAAATACTTATGACATGCCAACCGCTCCAACATTTGGTAAATAAAAGGTAAAGGGTAGTGATCTTTCTTGGTGGCCAAATTCAATCTCCTATAGTCAATACACATTCTCCAACCCATTACAATCCTAGTTAGAATAAGTTCATTTTTATCATTTTTGACTACGGTGGTTCCTCCTTTCTTAGGAACCACTTGAACCGGACTCACCCATTTGGAATCGGAAATTGCATAAATAATTCCCGCATCTAATAATTTAAGCACTTCCTTTTTAACCACTTCTTGCATGTTAGGATTTAGTCGTCTTTGACCTTGGACACATGGTTTATGATCTTCCTCTAGATGGATTCTATGCATGCAAAACTCGGGGCTTATGCCCTTTAAATCATCCAGTTTATAGCCAATAGCTTTTTTGTGGGATTTTAAAACACAAAGCAATGAAGACAATTGACTCTCACTCAAATTAGCACCAACAATTACCGGACGCATTCCCTCATCATCTAGAAAAGAATACTTCAAATTAGAAGGGAGGGGTTTAAGTTCGGTTTTTTGTACCTCAAGGTCTTGAGGTGTAGAAACCAAACCTACGAAGTGTGACCTCTCCTCCAATGATAACTCTTCTCCATCCAATTCATTCTCTAAAGCATCCACCTCCCCATTCCCAATCTCATAATCACCTGCAAATGATTCTAATAGCAAGAGTGCCTCCAATGGTTCTTTAACCAAAGTTCGAGAGATAGAGTCATTATAACAAGGTCAACAACATCCAAAACATCAATAGAAAAGAAGGACTCTTCTAACATTGAACTCTTCATGGCACTATTCAAATTGTATGTGACCTTATCGTCACCCACTTCCAATGTAATTTTACCATTCTTGACATCATTTACCGCACTTGCGGTATGTAAAAAGGGTCTTCCCAAAATGATTGGGATTTGGGCATGTTCGGCCATGTCAAGAACAATGAAATCAACCGGAATAAAAAATTTACCAACTTTGACGGGAACATCCTCTAAAACTCCCAAAGGGCGTTTTATAGAACGATCCGCCATTTGCAATGTGACACTAGTACATTTCAAGACTCTCATATTAAGCTTAGCACAAATAGAGTAAGAAATGACACTTACACTAGCACCTAAATCACATAAAGCTTTATCAATTTGATAGGTACCAATTGTGCATGGAATGGAAATACTACCGGGATCTTTTAACTTAAGAGGGGACTTATTTTGCAAAAGAGCACTACACTCGGCGGTAAAGGCTATAGTTTCTACCTCGTCAAAAGTCCTCTTATTAGTTAAAATGTCTTTCATGAACTTAGTGTAAGACGGAATTTGAGTGATTAATTCTGTAAAAGGAACAGTTACCTGGAGGTTCTTCACAATTTCCATGAATTTACCGAATTGAGTGTTCTTGTGATGCTTTGCCAATCTATGAGGGAAAGACACTTTGACTTTTTCCGGCTCCTTTGTCTCAACAACCTTCTTTGGAGGAGCATACTCCACATCTTTGACTTGCTCAATCACAATAGGATCATCCTGTTGGAGTAGGTGTCCTCCACAATAGTGTGCCACATAATAAATCTCATTAAGGAATACAATTGGGATATTTATTGACTATATATATATATATATATATAGAGATAGGTTCTTATGAGTCCACCATTTTTTGTGAGTCCATGAGTCCTCATCTTAGCCATTGGATGAGGGAGATGGATGGATGAGATTGTAGAGACAAAAACACACTTAACACTAATCAGTTACTTATACACTAATTAATTAACTTTCTCTCTCTAGCCTTTAGTTAATCACTTTTGAGCACTTTTAATTATCTGAGATTTATGAGTGTAACTTCAGCCACTGTTTGTGTAACTTCAAACAAAAATGTGATTTCGACTATATAAATTTGAATTTATGAAACTTCAAGACAAGTTTATGTGATTTTAGACTTTTTATGAGCGTAACTTCAGTCATTACGAGTGTAACTTCAACCCTTATTTGTGAAACTTCAAACAAAAATGTGATTTCGACTATATAAATTTGAATTTATGAAACTTCAAGACAAGTTTATGTCATTTTAGACTTTTTATGAGTGTAATTTCAGTCATTACGAGTTTAACTTCAACCCTTATTTGTGTAACTTCAAACTAAAATGTGATTTCGACTATATAAATTTGATTTTTTATAACTTTAAGACAAGTTTATGTGATTTTAGCCTTTTTCTGAGTGTAACTTCAACCATTATTTGTGTAACTTCAAGCTAAAATGTGTTTTCGACTATATGAATTTGAATTTATGTAACTTTAAGACAATTTTATGTGATTTTAGCCTTTTCTGATTGTAACTTCAACCATCATTTGTGTAACTTCAAGCTAAAATGTGATTTCGACGGTACAAATTTGAATTTTTATAACTTTAAGACAAGTTTTTGTGATTTTAGCCTTTTTCTGAGTGTAACTTCAACCATTATTTGTGTAACTTCAAACCGTATTTGTGTAACTTTAATTTTAAGACATATGTGTGTAACTTTAAGACATATTTAGGTAATTTCAGTCATTACGAGTGTAACTTCAACCCTTATTTGTTCAACTTTAACCCAAAATTTGAAACTTCAATTATTATTTGTGTAACTTTAGTCAGTATAACTTTATACTTTAGCCTTTCCTAATGTAAAGTCAGTCCAAACCAATGTAACTTCAGTCCAAACCTATGTTACTTCAGTCTTTATCCATGTAACTTCAGTTATATAACTCTTAATTGTGTCACTTTAATCTAAAATAGTGTAACAAAATTTAAATTAAATAAATAAAAACATAACAAATTTGAAAAAAAAAAACAAAAAACATAAAAAGAAATGTGTAACTTCAGTGAACAAAATGTGTAACTTCAGTAAACAAAATGTGTAACTTCAGTAAACAAAATGTGTAACTTCAGTAAACAAAATGTGTAACTTCAGTAATTATATGTGTTACTTCAGTAAACAATATGTGAAACTTCAGTGAAACAATAACACTAACAAAAAAAAAGTTTTTAGATCTGAAAAAAAAATAAACATAAAAAACTTGAAAAATAATAATGAGATCTAAAAAATAAAAACATAAAAACTTCAGTTTTTAATAAAGTAACTTTATTATTTAAAAGTATAACTTTAAGCCTTAATAGTGTTACTTCAAGCCTTATAAATGTTACTTCAAGCCTTATAAGTGTCACTTCAAGCCTTATACTTCAAGTCTTAAAAGTGTAACTTCAAGCCTTAAAACTGTAACTTCAAGGTTTAAAAATGTAACTTCAAGGCTTAAAAGTGTAACTTCCGTCTTTTTTTGTGTAACTCAAAAAAATCAGATCTAAACATAAAAAACTATAAGAAATAACAAAATTAAAAAACAAAAAAAATATATATAGAAAGAATTACTGAAAATCTAAAATAAAAAAAAAAATAAAAAATAAAAAAGAGAAAAAGACACCCAAAAACAGCCCCACCCCGACACCCACCGTGAGTCCATTACCAACCACGGCCCAACCACCCCCCAAGACTCCCCATAACAGGGGAAGACGGCGACGGGAGGAGGAACGAGTATGAGGAGGAGGAAGGAGTATGGGATGAGGTTGATTTTTTTTAGATCTAGTTTTTTGTGGTAGTTTTTATGGGGTTTTTCTTTTAGATCTACTTTTTAGTGGTGGTTTGATGTGGGAGGGAGTATGAGGAAGGTGGTGGTGGTAGCGTCGGAGGTGGGGGTGGCGGCAAGGGAGGCCGAGGAAGGGATGGCCGGAAAAAAAAAAATTTTTTTTTTTTTTTTTTTTAAATTTGGCCGGCGGCCGGTGGTGGCCGGCGATGGTTGCCGGATGTGGGAGATGAAAGAAGGTGAGGAATGTTTATGAATTTTTTGGGTTTTTGAATTTTTTGGGTTTTGAATTTTTTGGGTTTTTGATTTTTGTGGGTTTTGATTTTTTTTGTGTTTTAGAGAGAGATGAAGGAATGAAATTATGTGAGATGAAAGAGAAGTGGATGAGTGGAAAGTCTTATATATTGAATTAAGATGGGATTAGTGGTTAATTAGTAAAGATGAGAGAGAGTGGAAAATTAGCCCATTAATCCATTTTTGAGAGCTTCAATCTCAACCATCCATCTCCAAGATCCAAGGGCCTATAAGAGGACTTATGGACTCACCTTTCCTAAGAGGACTTACATGATCCTTTCTCTATA
>JAIUZE010019675.1:0-15250 GCA_022085475.1 Heliosperma pusillum
TCATCTCGAACTTACACAATATCTCTGGTATTTGCTCCTCACGACGAATCATGTCATCAACACATATTGAAGACGAACATAAATCTCGAAAAAATTGACTTATCTCAACAATTGCATTCCACACAGGAGTGGGGAGGAGATGTCTCAAAGATACAGGTAATAATCGTTCCATGAAGATATGACAATCATGACTTTTCAAGCCGTGCAACTTTAGCTCCTTCATATCAACACATCGACTAAAATCGGATGCATATCCGTCAGGAAATTTTAACTTTCTTAACCACTCACATAAGACCTTCCTTTGAGCTTTGTCAAGTGTAAAAATAGATTTTGGCAAAGACTCATCGCTACGAATGTGAAGATAATTGGGACGATGGCAAATTGTCTTCAAATCTTCTCTTGATTTAACAGTATCACAAGTCTTTCCCTTTACATCCATAATCGTGTGAATCAGTTGCTCAAAGAAGTTCTTTTCTATATGCATTACATCCAAATTGTGCCTAATTAACATCGTTTTCCAATAAGGAAGATCCCAAAAAATGCTTCTTTAAACCAACCAATTTTCTTCTTCTTCAGCACCTCCGTCTCTGCTTTAGTACAATCAATAGTACGTGACAAATCACAAACCATATCCCACACCTTATCCCCCGGAAGTCGATCTCCAACATGATTGCGCTCCACTTTACCTTTTCTGAAAGCTTTTTTGTTGCTCCTAAAGGCATGCCCCTCCGGTAAGAATTGTCTATGACAATCAAACCAACTCCCTTTATGGGAACAAGGAAGCGAAAATGCTTTGCTTTGGTACATGCAACAAGGACATGCCTTTTTTCCCGCGGTAGACCATCCAGATAGCATACCGTAGGCGGGAAAATCATTAATGGTCCACACCAATGAAGCTCTTAGTTGAAAATTTTGCTTTAAAGACACATCATATGTTTGCACACCTACCTCCCACAATTGTTTCAATTCTTCCACCAAAGGTTGCAAATAAACATCTAAGGCGGTTTTTGGATTATCAGTGCCAGGAATAATTAGTGACAAGAAGATGAATTGTTTTTTCATACATAACCAAGGTGGTAAGTTGTATGGAGTGACCATTACGGGCCAAGAAGAGTACTTTCTACCAAACTGGCCAAATGGATCAAAACCATCCGTACAAAGGCCAAGTCGCACATTACGGGGTTCCTCAGCAAAGTCGGGGTAAAGCATATCAAACCGCTTCCATTCCTCTCCATCACTCGGATGACACATCTTTCCCGGATTACGAGGATTTTCCTTGTGCCATCTCATTTGCTCGGCAATGTTTTTGGTAGCAAACATTCTTTGAAGGCTAGGAGCTAGAGGAAAGTAAGTTACGGGATTTTCGGGTATTGGTTTCTTACTCTTTTCACCTCTCTTTTTTTCATTCTTTCCCTTTTTACCTTTCAAGACAATACTTCCCTCAATTGTCTTATATCTAGCCTTTTCACATTTACTACACTTGTCAAGTAAAGCATCATCCTTCCAAAAGAGCATACATCCATCGGGACATGCATCAATCTTGTAATGCGGAAGTTCTAGACCTTCCACTACTTTTTTGGTATTGTAGAATGATCGGGTCATGACATTATTATCGGGGATAACATCCTCAATCAAAGAAGCAATGCCATCAACACAAGTAAATGGCAAATTGTACTCACATTTCAAAGTTACTAGCCTAGAGGCGGCTTCTAACAATGACATTTTGCTCCCTTCATATAATGGTTTTTCACTCGCCTTTAACATATCAAAAAAGGCTTTTGCTTGTGGGTGTGGTTCTTCTTCACTCATTGGTATATGATCATTATTGAAAATATTAGACTCAAATGCATCAACTACCATATCTCTATATGGGTTCTCATTTTGGGGGATTTGAGATTGTTCGGGAAGTGAAAAATATGATTCTCCATGAGAAATCCAATTGTAGTAGTTTGGACAAAACCCGTTTGTATAAAGATGTTCTTGAACCTCACTGTCATGTAGATATCTCATGTTTTTGCATTTAATACAAGGACACCTAAGTTTCTTTGCTACTAAATCATACTCGTCTTGTTGTCTAGCAAATTCAATAAACTCGGTAACCCCCTTTATAAATCTAGCGGTAGGACGTCTTTTCTTATCAAGTCTATCTTCGTACATCCATGTACGTTCCAACCTCTTCATTTTAATCTAAACATTAACCCACACAACAATAATTACAACAATATTGATTATCAATTATTACTAACTCTAGGAACATATCTATTATCAATAATAAACCAAACAATAATATTGTCAACATGGATACTAACTATACTAAAATTAACATATCACTAATTAAACTACTATCATTCTAATTAATAACATTATCAACATGGATACTAAACAACTATCAAACTAATACATACACACTTTAATTATAAAATCCTAACATTCTACTCCCTCCATCACAATTATTTATTTGCCTTTTGATTAAAACAACCATAAAAAATAATTTAAAGGGCAAAAAAATGAATAAGACGGAGGGAGTACTAACTTTCTACCATCAATAATACTCCCATTTATACTAATTTAGTCAATCAACAATCCTAACATCATCAAAAACACCAATACATTGTCAATTACAACCTCGATTAACATAATGTTAACAATTTCACAAAACCCCCAATTTATATAAACCCTAACCATCAACCTACACAAACCCTAACTAACTAACCATTAGAACTTTGTAAGCATCACAAATATACATAAACATCATAATACTAATTAAAATCATAAAATAAACAAACAAACAAGCTAAGGAATTAGATTTAGGAGAGCAAAATCGCACCTAATTAAGGAAAAGTGACGGAAATAGAATAAGAGTCGGAGTTTGTTGGTGAGGACGGTGGTGATATCGGTATAGCTAGTGTCGTAGTGGTGGTCGGAGAGGTGGTTAAGGGAATGGAGTAGTAGTGGTGGCGATTTTGTAGAGGGAATAGGGGTTTCGGGTGTTTTGAAGAAATTTGGGGAAGTAGAGAGTGGCGGATTAGTTTCGCGATTCTGGAATAATACACAAATTGGCGACTGAAAAGGTAGTCGCCAATTTGGCGACTGATTTCAGTCGCCAAATGGCTTATCAGTCGCCAATTTGGCGACTGAAATTAGTCGCCCGAGTTTTTTAAATTAAAATCTGAGGATTGTTTCAGTCGCCAAATTGGCGACTGATCTCAGTCGCCTTATTCTATTTCCAGTCGCTAAATTGGCGACTACTTGTATCAGTCGCCTTATAACAGTCGCCTGAAACAAGTTTTCTTGTAGTGTAGGTTTTCAACTACTTTCATTAAATTTTGTTGATAATTGAAGAACAATAAAGAAAATGGGAGGAGGAAAGAGAAAGAGAAAACAATTTTGTGAAACATACATATGTATACTGTAAATACTAGTAATGTACTCTACTACTCTATACATACAATTATCCATTTATATGGTAGCTGGACAATCTAAAAAAATGATAAGGGAAGTGGAAAAGGCTATACAAATTACACGAGTGAAAGGAAAAAAAAGTGAAAAAATCCTTTAAAATGGCTCGACCTGTTAAAAAATGCGGTGAGCGTGGATCGAACACGCGACCTTCAGATCTTCAGTCTGACGCTCTCCCAACTGAGCTATCCCCGCTGATTGAATAAATACTGACTTAAATTATTTAATTGATAGCGTCAATCGATACCAATGAACAAACAAATAGAATACTATGATAGCGTCAATCGATACCAATGAACAAACAAATAGAATACTATGCGGCTGTAAAGGAACAATAATGCAACAAACGGGACAAGCAAAGGCCACTGACTTCTTATCAAAATCGATATTCGCGATTGTGATTGGAAGTAACGACATTTTGGGTTACTTTGGATCGTCTTCGAACAAAATGAAGAAAACTACGGCTCAAGAATATGTGGCTTCAATTGTTCAAACTATTAAAGGACAACTTATGGTATTCCTCTCTAATATGCTTATTATTAAAAGACAATTTAATTGATAGCGTCAATCGATACCAATGAACAAACAAATCAATATATATATATATATAAAAGAGGCTTTTTTCGAGGCACATAGGAACTCTTTGCGATTGAGCTTGTAATTTGATTAATTTTTGAAAACCCTAATTTTGTTAATTTCTATTGATCTTGTAGTTTGATTAGTTTCTGAATTTTGATTATGGCTAAGAGTTCCTTCAAGGTTCAACATCCTTTAGGTAATTTCTAAAGACTTTATCTTTTTTTCTTTTTTATTTTTATTTTACTGTAGTTTATTTATCATGAATTTTTACTTTAGACTTTGTATTTGTGTGATTGTTGTGTGTTATGATCTGATTTATTTTTGTATTGAAGAATTCGTTGACCTTTGTATTTAATATTATGTGTATTAGTGTACCGCGTATCGGATGTTGCATATTGATAAGGAATTAAGCAATATATGACGCTTTTGAGTTGTGATAAGCATTGCAATTGCGAGAAAAGTTCATGTAAAATTGTACTAAAAGACGCTTTTGAGTTGTGATAAGCATTGCAATTGCGAGAAAAGTCTATGTAAAACCGTCTTACATGTAAACCATCAATAAAAGACGATAATGCTCGAGATACAATTGCTGTAGTAATTAAAAGTGGTTACTTTAGGGGTATTTAGGTTCATTAATGAAACTAGTTTTAAATCCGTGCAGAAAATGCATGAGTTGTAATTAATAAAAGCCGTTTTTATTATTTGATACATGATTATACTTGATTTTTGTTTATTTTTATCGTGAACCAAACAATAACTTGAATGTATTCAAGTAAAATATAAATATATGTGTATATAAGTGATATGTTTTTATAAAATAAATTTTAAATTCACGATCAATTAAAAAATCGATAAAAAGTTAATATATTTTGTTAATATAACATAATTTTAATACATTCAAACCAATATAATAATTTAAACCAATAATATGAACAAAAAAATATCTTATATCAACGGGAATGCAAATCTACTATATGTTCTCAGAAAACATGTCTTGCCCTTTAATGTTTAGAGCCCAAAATTTTTAAACCTAATATGATTTCTTACGGAGTATATATATTTTGAAACTGATACTATGATTTTTGTATAAAAATCATATTAGTAATTTGTATGTAATTGTAATTTGTAAATTTGGAGTGTAAATTTTAATTCTAGGGAATGTAATAATTTGTGTTTATAATATCTTTTTACGGATGTGAAAATGGGATTAAATAATGATATAAAACTATGTTATTATTCATTAAATGTTATGTTAATAAAATATAGTGTAGTGTAATTTAACACATTGTCTTAATAAAATAGTTAATGAAATTAATAAAAATAGAAAAGAGTATACTAATGAATGAATGAATGAGAGAGACTAATTAAATTCTAACAATAAACATGGGGGTCTCACATCAGTAAAAATTTGATAAATCCTTTTATTTCATCGACCAATAAGAACGCTTTAAAAGTTTGTGCTTTAGTATATAGTAGATGGGTTTACAGCTTTATATAAGTATTGGTGAAAGTATTGCTGGTAATTCTGTTTTTGACTTAGTAGTGTGATAGATTTGAGGTATTTTAATGCGGGGTTTCTGGAACTAGCTCTTGAATTTTAATCATCAATTTGCGTATTACTTTGCTTATCATGTATGCTTCTCTAAAGTTCTTAGGGTCGTAACGAAGGGATTAATCACTGTTGTTTACCCGGTTTACAAAAAAAAGGAGTACTTGATTCATTCTTAGATGATATCATCATGATATTAAAGCGAGTTTAGTCTGATTGACAACTTCATGTTTTGCTTAATCTTTGTGGTAGTTGTATATTTATAGAGATGCTTGCTAGTAAGATGGATAATTTGATTCAATTATCGTTGTGAAAAGTTGTCACCTTTATTTTCATTTGTTTATTGCAATTTCATCATGGGCCATCTGGAGTTTCTTTATGTTACTATCACATGGGTAGGGGTACGTACATTGGCTGTAAAGGAACAATAATGCAACAAACGGGACAAGCCAAGGCCACTGACTTCTTATCAAGAATATGTGGCTTCAATGGTTCAAACTATTAAAGGACAACTTATGGTATTCCTCTCTAATATGCTTATTATTCTTGTATACACCACTTTTGAATAGTTCAGAGTACGCCGTTTATGGCACTTCTCGTTTTAGATCTTAATTAAAAGTTCAAGTCAAGGCAAGCGTCGGTATGATAGGCATCGTGTTAAAAGGAGTATTGGGTATAGTCTTAAGGAAGTGTAGAAGTAGCTGAAGAAATCCACAGGTTATACTTTTTGCTAAAATGGCCCGTTGCCCGTGTCTGGCAGAAAATATACGATATTGGGGCTCGGAAATTCGTGATAATAGGGGTTGCATCTGTTGTATATTAAGGGTCTGCATATAATGAATCAAACAGGATGAATATATTGAAATATGGTGCTTGGATAAATGTAGAGTCGCAAAAGAACTGCTCTCCTTAGAAAGTATTTCGCCCCTTACAAGCCTAAGGTTACCACGAAATCAATCCGAGGATAAAACTACACCAACCTTTGAATCATAGGCTAGAAACAAAGAAAACTTTACTGTTTTTGTAAGATTTGTAAATAGTAGAAATCTGAATTTTTGTTGTGATTAAACATGATATGCTTCCTCCTATTTATAGAAGAGTTTGCATCCTATGACATATCTGTCAAAAGGCATGTAGCGGAATTCAGTGAACAGGAACATTCTGTTTCATGCGAAACAGAACAAGCGGGAAAAATTGCGAAACAGAACAAGCGCGCAAAATTAAGAAAATTAGTCGATCGACTGAAAAAACCAGTCGATCGACTAATTTCAAAAGTTGCAGACCAAATTTAGTCGATCGACTGAAAAAAACAGTAGATCGACTAATTTCAAAATTGCAATCTTCAAAATAGTCGATCGACCAGTTTTTCCAGTCAATCGACTAAATCACAGTTCACAGACTTTTTGAATTGTCTCAATACGTCTTTGCATATTATTTCCTTTTCTTCCGTACATCCTGTTAACTCGATAATTAGTTTATATATGAACGTGTACTCCACACTCCCAATCCATATTATAACGTTACGAGCTTCCGTATGATTTCTACCACGATATCCAATTATATTTAAATGATCGATGACACTTAAATCACCAACCCAACCGCATCAGTTGGATGCAGTCCGGCACAAAGAGCAAGACACAAAACAGAAGCATGCAACGAAGAAGCCAACATTTGGGCGTCCAAATATAACCAAGGACTGCTCTCAGTTTTGCAGGAATTTAAAACAGAGCTCCAAGGCTTTCAATACTCTTACTTCAACACCTATGATGTCTTACTTAACCTCATTCAACAACCTGCTACCTACGGTATGCCTCGATCATTGTCAAAAAGACACATAAAAGAAAGTCACAGAAAATGAATTACGAAGAAAAGGATGTCTCTAACAATTTATGCACGCATGAAATTTGTGTGCAGGATTCAAGGAAGCGAAAACTCCGTGTTGTGGGCTAGGAAATCTAAATGCCCAGGTACCTTGTATACCAATATCAAATCTTTGTACCAACAGAAGTGACCATGTTTTCTGGGATTTCTACCATCCGACCGAAGCAGCTGATCGGTTATTCATGGACATAGCTTTTGACGGGCCCAAACAATATGTGTTCCCAGTGAATGTCCGTGAGCTGGTTTCTTCATAAGCTAATGACAGTTTTTGTTCAAAATTACTTGTGGGAACAAGTCATACTCCGTATATTTAGGTAAGCTTAATTCATATAGAGAGCTTGTAAAGCATGGAAATATGGAATCATTATCGATATACATAAGTCACACCATACAACTTCAAGGATTTACGTGATTGATAATAAGCAATGCTCGAGTTTCATACAGTCCCAAGATGTGCTAATGACATCAGTACTCAAACAAAAATCATGGCTTTCAATAACCATGGTTTGTAATATTATTCTAAGTAACATGAAAAATGTCTTGTAAGAAGAGCTGGAGATTGCCATTTCTGGGCTCGAAAGCCAACAGTTTCTCTAGTTCATCCTGCAGTTACAATACAAATTACTACTGTTAATATAGCAATGAGAGACGCAGGATATTTTATGTATTGTCACTCTGCAAAAATGCACTATTGAGTGTTTCTTCGGTAAAACTTAATCTACAACAATAGTGAGAAATAAGACCATGTATTGTTGATCTTGAGTTGTTAAGTTCTCGTTAGATAGTCGCTCGACATGGTTATTGTTAGTGGTTGCATCCAATATCAAGGCCGCTCTCTTAATAACATCCTCAGGAATACCTGCAGATTTAAGTAAATGTTTCTATTGAAGTCAAATAGTCAGTCAAGATAATAAAATTTTAACTCTAGGATGGAGTATAAACCATGTTCTCTGCACGAATAATTAATCGTTGGTGTTGGGACAACACATACTAGAAATAGCATCGTCTCAAAATTAACTGCAAACCTACCAGCAAACATTGCGCAATGCATCCCTTTAAAGCCGCAAGATGATCAAATCAGGATAAGTCGAATACAAAATTATAGAGATTGCCTCAAGAAGTAACATTAACAAGTAGTGAAACACCCACCGTAACTCAAGTGTGCCTGTCCAGGAACTAACCTGTATAGCATGTCATGAAAAATTACTTGACATAATTAAGCTATTCAACTATGATAAGCAAAGGTATGTAAGGGGCTTGCAATATTCTTTAATAACAACTATGGTTAGGATTAGATTATCTGGTGGTGCAGTCTATCAACTGTCCTTTCAGATAGAGGTATTAAAAAACTCATAAAGGAGTATCATCCTAATGAATATGTATCTGATGCAGATATACAAAATTTAAATTAAAATAAAACGGATAATGAAAATCTAATGGTTAATTATAATGTGCGTAAACACTGAACAGGGTCGCACCCCCAACACGCTTCTCAGGGTGCCACTTCATATGTACCTGAACTTCTACAAGATGCAACGCCATCATGAAAGCTTAGCAAGGAAAAACATACCTATACAGAAACACAATGTCTTCCACAGGCAAACTGCTCTCCTCAGGCCTCAAAACACTCATTGTGTAAAACATTATCTTCTCAGACTACACGAGTTATAAGAAGTAATAAGAATTCCATCAAGAAGCAAAGCTCGTTAAGTTGAGTTATGCTCAAAGAATTAACACAGAATTGACCTTGGGCAATACACTCTCCTGAAATATTTCAGTCAAGTGAGTGCAAACCAAAACCTGTATATCGAAATTAAGCCATCAGTAGTCATTCAAAATCTTCTCTTAAAAGTAGTAACAGATACTCTTAGCAACTCAGAACTGAGGTTTTTAATGAAAAAAACATCATCAACTTGAAGATGACATGAAATTAAGGTTGAAATGCACTAGTTACTGGGAGTAAAGCGATGCCTAAGAAAAGACTTCCAGTGTGACTTATGATTGGACAAATTGACAGTGATACTTTCGTAATACCACAAGAAAGCTCCTAAGCGTGTTAAGACATAAGCAAAATAAATACCATGTAATGTTCATATTGTTAGAAATTTGTTACAGCAAATGTATAACAAGTAAAACGGAATAGTATTTAAAGGTGCAACCACAACTCCACAAGAACATCAACTTCAACTCATCGATTCTCTAGATCATAATTATTCATCTCATAATATGTTTATTTGTGCCAGTTGGTGACCTTCTTGGTATCTTCCTCATTCATTCCCTAGGTGTCCTTTAATAGAAAGAAATTAAAAAATAGCCTGGCCGTTTTGTCACTAAACACTGGCTCAAGTTGTTACATGTTGACAACTTAATTATTCCACTTTCACTCTTTCAGTTAAACTCTCTCTGGTGTTTACCTATTCCTGTGCACTAATAAATTATTTAAGATAATTTGGGGAAGGATGTTCACCATCTAACCTTTGGAGTATCTTCACTTTCCGCAAAATATTTCACAGTTCCTCCGAGAAGACCAATGCCATCTGAAAAGAGCATATGAAGCGTTATATTCAACTGACTGAGTTATTACTACAATCATAGACCAGGTCACAGACTCGCTACTTGGAAGTTGGTCAACAATATACAAACAAAGGCTATCATTACAGAGGCATCTAATTTTACCTTCTGCAAGAGTGCCTTTCCCAAATTCATCCAGAAGACAAAGAGATCTCGCCGTAGCTTGCCTACAATTATTCCCATTTAGCCTACCTTGATTAAGAAAGCTTGGACAAGATTTCAGAGATAATTACACCAGCTAGAGCACTGTGCAAGTGATAGCGTGTGGAATGAAGCTGCTTTACTTGAAGCATTAATATTTACTATTCAACAGAGATAATAAACTGTTTCATATCTGAATCTTATCAAATCAATTTACTAATTACTCGTATTATGTAAATTTTCATCTCCGAAGCATTACTGCAATTTATAATCATACTTCAATGCAAAAAAATTCATATTCTACGGTTATGAAATTAATTCAATAAAAATCATTTATAAAAGAAAATCAATTGATAAGAAGTTGAGCACGTTCCTAGCAAAAAAAAATGATAGAAAAGTCTTTTAATTTTCACAGGGCCACTATTGGATTATTACAATCACCACTGTAGGGCTAATTTCTACTAGTGAATGATTGTAATCTTTCGGTTGAAAGAATGATTAGCAGGAGAAGGGGCTGGAATAGTAGGAAAATTTCCTATTCTGGTAGATTAGTTTTAGTGAAATCTATTATGTCCACCATTCATAATCACCCGTCTCAATTTTTTGTTCTTCCAGTGGGTGTGATGGATAAGATCCCTCTGCAGGAAATTTCTTTGGGCTGACAAATATTCCAAAGCTCCCTTTGTTTCTTGGAATGTGTTATGTAAGAGCAAAGAGAAAGGGAGTCTGAGGCTTATTGATAGTCATCAATGGAATCTGTGTGCTATAGGAAATCTAGTGTGGTGGTTGGCTTGCAAACAAGAGCACCTATGGGTTAAATGGGTTTATCATAGCATATACTTGAAAGAGCTGCTCGGTTTTCTTATGTCTCTACAAGTTATAGTTCATGGCCCTAGAGTGAAAAATGTGATGTCAAGGAAAATTGTAAATATGGATACATTAATGGACATTGGAGGGGAGTGGACAAAGGGTATTATATTGTAGATGGGTATACTTGATTGACACATGATTATACTACTAAGGTCCTTTGATATCGAGTATAATGGAATAGATATAATGTACCCAAATGGTGTTTCACTATGTGGCTCAATCAGCAACAAATATTACTCCCTCTTAATAGACTTCAGAAAATGGGAATAGATGTCCCTAGTTTGTGTTTTATATGTGTAGATGAACACGAGGACCATATCTACTTATTCCAAACTAGTTATTAGGCAAAAGCCTGATTTCAGATTGCTGGGATTGGTTGCAGGTTTCTCCAGCTACTCTGATAACCTATGATAGTATACTGCATCAGTGAGGCTCTTTGCTCTGCAAAAAGATTGACTTAGCCGTGAATACTAGACTGTGTTATAGCATTTGGAGGACCATAAATATATGTAGGTTAGAGGGCTATGTTACTCGTCCTTTTACCTTGGTTCAACAGGTAAATGAGGAGTGTAAAAGGCGTTTGATTGCTGGCTTTTTGGGAGATATGAAGCTGGCTGATAAGAATTGGTGTAGAGATCTTGATCTATTATGCTAGTTTGATTAATTAGCTTGGTTTTATTTTAGAAAATAACTGTATTACTTTGGCATTAGTTGGATGTTGGTGTGAACTGTACTTGAATTTCTCATTTTAATACAATCTCTTCCATTTCACAAAAAAAAACTATATCACATGTCAAATAACCGTTTCGACTTTATTCTGACTCATTAATGTTTTATCACCATCCTTTACAAAATACATAACAAATCACTTTTAATAAGCACACATTACCTTTGTTATGAAATATGAAATGATTATGAAGATTTCATGAATTGTTAGTTAGATTCGTGCATAATTTGGTGGGTAAATCGATAATTCGGCGACCTAACAAGTAACTTAATAAGTTGTCGAGTAATTGGAACGGTAAAGAGACGGTTCAATAGATTAACTAAGAAATTAACTTAGCAAAGACAATTAATAAGATCATTGTATACACTTATGTATCGAGTTAAGGGGTACACTATACAATTTCGAAAATATAGGGATACACCATAAAAAACTAAAACTCTCCAAGGTACCATAAAATTTCCCAAACTATTTTCTTCTTTGATATTTTCATTATTATCTCCATACTTGAAAAATATAATTATATAACTATGACTAACATTACTTATAATTTTTATAATGTCATCATTTAATAAGGTCATTTAATATTTTCATTGTTATATTTGTGATATAGGATTCATAAATTAGACAAGTTATTCAAATTCAGTGTCACAACAAAAAAAAAATTCTGCGTTTCGGAAGAATATGCTGGGGCTTGAGCTTGGGTTCGGCGCCGTTGCTGAGTTTTTCGCAGATAATCGTATCAACGATGCTCAGACATTAGACATGTGGTCATTTCATGCAGTATGATATTAACTTTCAATTTAGTGAATATGGTAATTTAGTTGATGAATATGTATTATTTGGTGTGATATTCAGTTCATATATGTCACTAGTAGATTCACTTCATATATGTCACTATTGGATTCACTTTGACTTTAGTGAATATGACACTATAATTTAAGTAATATGTGTTATGTATTTGACACACTTATATTCATCTTGAGTTTGCTGAATATGATAACAGCCCGCAATGGTGTGGTCTAGTGGTTAAAACTTGGGTGAAACTCCCAAGGGTCTTAGGTTCAAGCCTTTCCAAGAGCAATCTTGTGCAGTATTTATGGCCTAAGAATATGCCTTATAGACTTCAAGCATGTCACCCCCGGCTGGCTTACTTGATATGCGTGGTTTGCAGGCTATCACGTATACCCGAGGGTTTACCAGAGCACGTCAATATATTCACTTTAAGTTTAGTGAATATGGTGATTTAATTTGATAATTATGAAGGCAAAATTGCAAATAACTACTTAATATAGTGAAGTTTTTTTAAAAAACTACCTATTATAAATTTTCGTAATTGCTCTTTTATGGACACAGTTTACTCATTCATGTACTTTTTTCCCATGAAATTTCCATACTTTACCCTTCTTTTAAAAAACAAAAATCAAATTCTCTCTCTTTTTCCGTAAAAAATTAGGCAAATGTTCATCAAATTACTCCATTAAAAATTCTAATTCTCATATCAATCAAGTAATAATTTGTAATTCTAACTTCAAATTAAATAATAAATTCTTGTTTCAAATTAGATACACCTAAATTAAATTAGGGGAGAAAAAAATAGGGTTCGTCAAAATGAAAGTTATTCGAGAAGAGGATGGTTGCGGCCTGCGGTGGCAAGGGAAGGGCGATGGTGGCGCAGGGTGGTCGCCTGGTCGGTGGCGGTGCAGGGGGTGGTCAGACGTGTGTGTGAGGTGGGTGTGTGGGTCTGGCGGCACTGGGGTGGGGGCGGTGGCGCTATGGCCCGGTGGGTGAGGGTGGCGCGGTGGGTGGTTGGTGGTTACAAAGTGAAGGGGTTGAATATATTGGAAAAGAAAGACTAAAATTGAAAAATTAGTATTATCTTGAAATGAGAAGGGTAAAGTTGTCCTTCATGTCCATGATTGAGTAAGGCCCTGTTCTTTTCGGCTGAAATGAGACTGAGTTAAATGGAGGTGAGCTTAATCGAATTAAATTGAATGGAGCCGAGTTGAAGTGAATGAAGTTGAAGTAATACCTAATTTTGTGAAGAAATGAGTTGAATAGAACTGGTTAGAGCTAAACTAAACTGTGTTGAATAGAGCCGAGCTGAAATTAAGCTGAAAAGAACACGACCTAAATCATCTACTATATATAAAAGCACAAACAATTCAAGTCTTTCTATTGACTCCTGAAATTAAGGGGAGGAAAAGAATAATGAGCCCCACATCTTTTGATGTGATTTAATTATTCTCTCACTTCTCACCACTTTCAATTTAATTAGCTTCCTATTAGTTCCTCATTTCCTAAACTTGGGATTCTCGATTTTAAGGAGATTTATTTACTTAGCATTTTAGAACCCCAAAATTTCAGATTCATTCTATAATCATAATCATATGTTTAAAAAGTTTATTTACATATCATCTTATACTAAATGGTAAATGTCTAAAAAAACGAAAAATCTGTTTGAAAAGTGATTTTTTACTTAACTACTCTTATTAATTATGAGTTCACCTTATATGAATTGGAAAATTTGAGGGTACATTGGTATTTTTAAGTAGGTCAGGTTACCCAAATTAAAAAAATTACAGAATCAAACTAAACATTCCGAAAAGGAAAACATGTTAGATATTGGATCGCACGAGTTTGTCATAATACAAGTAAGGTAAAATGTGGGTCAATTAGGGGTCCAAATACGCATCAAAAGTCATACTTTAACACATTTTTATTTACAGAGTATCGTTTTAGGCAAATAATAATATTTTATTAAATCAATTTCATGCAATAATTAATTTTACATTATTAATTGATTTTCTTTCCCAAATTAGTTGTGTATGCTTTAAGTTACATTATGCACTGATTTTTATGGTTTACAGGTCGATCTAAACTTGACTTTTGTAACTCCTAGCACACAACATGGTTATATCTTTTCGATTTTTAACTGGTTTAAGCATGCACACTAAAACATCTCTACATTACAATTTATACATCGAATATAAATACATTTTTTAAAATATTTATTTGATATTGAAATTAAAAAGAAAGAAGACCCAAATAATTTTTGCACGGGATTAAGACTAGTGTTCATGAAAGAGCAATACCCTAAATTTATCCAAAGAACTAGGTAATTTCTCTTCAAAGAACCGACTTTGTGTGTTATTGATATATAGGTTGAAGACCAAGCTAATAATGTGATGTGGGCCGAATAACAAAAAAGCAGAAAGAAAGACGGAAAGACCAAATCAAATTGCAAATAAAGCCTAATATCCACACGTGGGCTTGAACTCATGCAGTAAACAAGTCAACTTTTAATAAAAGAAGAAGAGAGCTAAGCACAGAAGACAAAAGAAACTCAACAGCTACGCCCGGAAAGAAATAGAGAGTGGACAGATCACAAACTCTTTTATTCTCCATATTCTACCTATCTTTATATATTAAAGCAACAATCTCTGAGGTGTCACTTTTTGGTTGAAAGTTCATTT
>JAIUZE010019676.1:0-16362 GCA_022085475.1 Heliosperma pusillum
GACATAGCCGGATTGGGATTTTAAATCATCCCTATCAGTTTGGAAACTAGCGTCCGTGTAACCCTTTACACGCAACTCAGTCTCTCCTCCAAACACCAAGAACGAATCTTTAGTCCTTCGTAAGTACTTAAGGATGTTCTTTACGGCTATCCAGTGACTCTCACCTGGATTGGCTTGATAACGACTCGTCATGCTTAAAGCATAGGCGGCATCAGGGCGAGTGCACATCATAGCATACATGATTGACCCAACTGCTGAAGCATAAGGGATCAACTTCATGCGTTCAATCTCCTCGGTGACGGTAGGACTCTGGGATTTACTCAGAGTGATACCATGACCTATTGGAAGAAAGCCTCTCTTAGAGTCTTTCATTTTGATCCGATCAAGAATCTTATCTATATAAGCTTCTTGACTTAATGCTAGTATCCTCTTGGATCTATCTCTATAGATCCGGATAACCAAAATACGTTGTGCCTCTCCCAAATCCTTCATCTGGAAATGTTTCTTAAGCCACTCCTTGGTAGAAGAAAGCATTGGTATATCATTCCCAATGAGAAGTATGTCATCCACATACAAGATAAGGAAAGTAACTTTGCTCCCACTAAACTTCATGTATAAACATCGTTCCTCGACACTTCGAGTGAATCCGTTTTGTTTAATTACATGATCGAAGCGATGATTCCAACTCCTTGATGCTTGCTTAAGACCATAAATGGATCTCTTAAGTTTGCATACCTTCTTAGGGTTGGATTTATCCTCAAAACCTTCAGGTTGTGTCATGTACACTTCCTCTTCTAGACTCCCATTCAAGAAGGCGGTTTTGACATCCATTTGCCAAATTTCATAGTTATAAAATGCGGCAACCGCTAAGAGAATCCTAATGGATCGAAGCATAGCGACTGGGGCAAAAGTTTCGTCATAGTGTAAACCATGAACTTGAGTGAAGCCTTTGGCCACCAATCTAGCTTTGTAGATATCATTATGTCCATCTATGCCATTCTTGATCTTGTAGATCCACTTGCACTGAAGAGGTCGCACCTTCTCAGGTAAGTCTACCAAGTCCCATACTTGATTTTCGTACATAGAATCCATTTTGGATTGCATGGCCTTTAGCCAATGCTTGGAGTCGGGACTAGAAACGGCCGACTTGTAGGTTGTGGGTTCATCACTTTCAAAAAGTAATAAATCACCATCTCCCTCGATACATCCGAGGTAACGATCAGGTTGATAACTAATTCTACCTGACCTTCTAGGGACAATAACCGTTTCAGACGAGGAGGGAACGTTTTCCTCCACTTCATTTTCGGTTTGTGGCTCTCGAACTTCGTCAAGTTCGAATTTTCTCCCACTCTGCCTTTTAGAAACGAAATCGCTTTCTAGAAAGACAGCATCACGAGACACAAACACTTTGTCCTCATGACGGTTGTAGAAGTAATATCCACGAGTCTCCTTAGGATATCCTACAAAATAACATTTGTCGGATCTGGGTGCGAGCTTGTCATTAGACTTCTCATGAACAAACGCCTCGCAACCCCAAATTTTCATAAACGACAAATAAGGAACCTTTCCTTTCCATATCTCATATGGAGTTTTATTGGCTGCTTTAGTCGGGCTACGATTTAGTGAAAATATTGCGGTTAAGATGGCAAATCCCCAAAACGAGTCAGGAAGCTCTGTAAGACTCATCATCGACCGAACCATATCTAATAAAGTTCGGTTTCTCCTTTCAGACACACCATTTAATTGAGGTGTTCCAGGAGGAGTCCATTGTGATACTATACCACAATCTTTTAGGTGTGAATCAAATTCATAATTTAGATATTCACCACCACGATCGGATCGTAGGGTTTTTATCTTCTTATTCAATTGGTTTTCCACTTCATGTTGAAACTCTTTGAACTTTTCAAAGGCTTCACTCTTATGCCTCATTAAGTAGACGTATCCATATCTACTTAAATCGTCGGTAAAAGTAATGAAGTACTTGTAACCACCTCTAGCTTGGTGAGTCATTGGGCCACATACGTCGGTATGTACAAGGCCTAATACTTCACTTGCTCGTGTCCCTTTTCCCGTAAAAGGAGCACGAGTCATCTTGCCCAAAAGACAAGATTCGCATTCACCATAAGATTCATAATCAAATGGTTTGAGAAGTTTCGTTGAAACAAGTCTCTTTATGCGTCGTTCGTTTATATGACCTAAACGACAATGCCAAAGGTATGATTGATTAGGTTCACCTAATTTGAGCTTCTTGCTTTCGATATGATATATTTCATTAACATTATCAAGAACATAAATGCCTCCAATAGAGATGGCTTTACCATAAAACACATCATTAAAAGAAAACGAACAACTATTGTTCTTGATTACAAAAGAGAAACCCTCCGCGTCAAGTACGGAAATGGAGATAATGTTCTTAGTCAAGGAGGGTACAAAATAACAATTATTTAAATACAACTCAAGACCACTAGCTAAGGTTAGTACATAAGTTCCTACGGAGACGGCGGCAACTCTTGCTCCATTCCCCATTCGTAGGTCCACATCACCCTTGGCTAGTGCTCGCACGTCCTTCAACCCCTGCAAGTGATTACAAAGGTGAGAACCACATCCAGTATCAAATACCCAAGTGGAAGTGCAAGCATAGTTAATATCTATCATATAGAGAGAAGAAAGGATTATACCTGACGGTGTCACACATCCGTCCTTCTTATCCTTCAAATACTTGGGACAATTGCGTTTCCAATGTCCCTTGACCTTTACAATAAAAGCATTCGGCTTCGGCGTGCTTCTTACCCTTAGCCTTGGCATTGCTATACATAATAGCTTTGCCCTTTCCTTTTCCTTGCTTCTTAAATTGGGCTTTGGCTTTTCCCTTCCCCTTTTGAACCCCTAGCTTTAAGTTCTTCAATCTCATTGTAAGAACATCCTTTTGCTCACTCCCACTTGCTTCCATATCCCTTTCGACTTGGGTAAGGAGAGCATGGAGCTCGTGAAAGCTCTTATCCATGCCATGCATGTTATAGTTTGCCCTAGCTTGGGCAAACTTGGGAGGAAGTGAGTGAAGGATGCGGCCAACCGCTAGCTTCTTAGGAATCTTGACCCCTAGACGATCTAGAGTGTCAACATGTTCCACCATCTTAAGCACATGCGGACCAACCTTTTGGCCCTTCTCTAGTTTGGCTTCAAAAAGCCGAGTCATAGCATTGTATTGGCGAATCTCGGGTGATTGAGAAAAAGCCAATGTCACCCTAGAGAATATCTCATATGCTCCAAGGGTGATGTATTGTTGCTTAAGGCTTGAGGACATCGACCAAATCAAGACCATCTTGACGTCGTTTGCTACCTTAAGGTATTCCTCATAGGCGGCTTTGGCCGCATTAGTGGCTCTAGGGCCGGGTTCATTTGGAGGTGCCTCGGTCAAGTAGCGCAAAACGTTATCAGATAACGCCGCACTCTTGATCGTTTGCTCCCACTCGACGAAATTAGTTCCATCGTCTTTTAAGATGCATTTGTCCATAACGGACCTTAGCCATGAGTCTTTTCCTAGTTGAACGGTGTTGTTATTGTTTGCCATTGCGAATTATGAATAACTACAACAAAATTAGGAAATATTAACATTCATTGTTTTAATCAATTTTACTTGTATAACCAATTTAAACAAGTCACTCATATAATGACCCCTCACGAAATTATATAAGCGATTCCGAGACCCGCATTTTAGACAAAAGAACATGTTATGCAACTTTTATGTAAAAGACGGTAAGTCAACTTTTGACTAATTCTACTCCTAGAACTCTCGGTCGACGGATTTCAACTAAACCCATCTCCTAGTCCCAAGATAACGCTTATCTTGTTGAGTCCAACCCAATTTAGGCGTGTGATCGTATCACCCTACTTACCCGAGGTAAAAAGGTCCACGTTGTGGTTGTCCTAATGAACACGGGGTTCATAGGTGCTTCAATTGGTAAGGCTAAATCTCAATTCCTTTTTAAGTTATGTGAGAGGTCTTGCCAATTTTAGTTATTAATTCCCTATAAGTGAACTAAGTCGGTGAATTTTGAATAACGTTGAATTGACAATCGATAAATAAAATGCATGTTGGTGATTTTGGCATGTGCGGAAAAATAAAGCAAGCAATCAAATTAAATCCTAGTATGGCCACCTAGCTAATCTAATTAACTAGATGATTACAAATCGGAAACCAACTCCTTGGTCCCTTGCCTCTTCATGGAACGCTTTCCAATATGGCACCGTCTTTTGGAACACCGACTTTGGGAATCACCGTCTTCACAATAAATAATTACAAAAATACAAATGAATACATAGCAAATTCCTATTATACATTTGATCTATAAAATGAAATTATTAATTATTACAAAACGGCGATACGAAATCGCAATAAATTACAACCAAATCGGTATTCCCTTACATTACGGGTAATACCGATTAAAAATAATCTAGGCCATACTAGGTACAACTTGCAATAAAATAAATAAATGACATTCATTCATTCAACAACATAAATAAAAAATGCTGTAATATCATGCCAAAATCACCCTCAACACTTGTCATGTTCATTCTAGCTCGGTTTTTTTTACGAATTTTATCGATTTTATCTACTAAAAATCAATAATCAACACTTAAATCGTATTTAAGCTCAAACTAATTATCTAAACTGATTTAGAACTCAAAATTAGTCCCCACTAATTTTACTTGTTTTTAATTAGTTTGATTTGATCGCATTTGCTATTTAAAGAGGTTTAATCATAACTTTTATGAATTAAACCCAAAATAAAATGAAAAATCATTAAAATTGAAACAAAAATATTTTTACATACTGTACCACTTCCAGGAACCTCAAGAACAAAAAACATTTGCCCAAAAAATTTGAAATGATTTTATGAACAAATAGCTTTATAAGAATCGGTTTTTATCAAATAAAAACTAACTAAAATAGTAAAATGATGAAACAAATTTTCAAATTTTACCAGGATTATATAAATAATATTTTAAAATGTACAAAAAATTATCAACTCCAGAAAGTCACGTTTCAATTTTAAGAACAAAATAACTCCTTTAAATCGATTTTTATCCAATAAAAATCAATAACCATGCAATACATGACCAAATGTCACGAAACATTACATACAATATGTACACCATGCATGTGAAAACATATTAAAATTTTGAGGCCAGATTCAACATGCAATTATTTTTAGTTAACTTTTAACATAAAGCCGCATGTTAACTCGGTTATAAAGGCCATAAAACATAATAAATAGCAAATTAATTTGTAAATTCACCAAATTTGACCAAAAACATTTTGAGGTCAGTAGGTATGCATGAAAATCAGAAAATTTCGTGAAAACCATTTTTAACATAAATTTTCGATTTTTACTCAAGTTATCGTATAAACCGATTTTAATGCTTAAAATCAACATGCATGCTACAAGCTAGCTCTGATACCACATGAAAGTTCATGGACCCTAATTAGACTCCTGTAATTAGTTACTAAATTACTTGTTAATTTAGTGTTTAATAAAGATCTATGTAACATGCATGCAAATTAAAATGCATAATAAAAAGTAAGAAGAAATTTCCTTACATTGGGAAATTTCGGTTTATATGGGCACAACAAGAAACACCTTTCTTGTTGTTCTTGTGCTAGAAAGAAATAGATGATCCTCCTTGTAATCTTCAAATTAGAAGACCTCCTTTAAGAAGCACCCAAGAGAGAACCCAAACTAATCACTTAGTTTTTGACTAGAAAACACAAGTGATAAGATGAACTAATATTAGATTTTATTACTACTCTAGTAATAGGAAATATTAGTGTTTGAGAGGTTTTAGAGAGATGAGGATTTTAGTGAGATGTACATGCAAAATAAGAATGAACAAGTAAGTCAAAAATGAACAACAAAATTGTCCATTTAAGGACACTATGGTCCGGCCAAGAAAGCCCTTGGTGGCCCTTATTTTTGCTTAAAATAATTTCATGCAATTACTTTGAGTGTAGTAGTGAATAAGACCATGATCATGTGTCATAAACATGACATGATCACATGATGTAGTGTAATACAAGAAACAACAATCATCATGTTATACACTACCATATTTTCGGCACCCACTAGTGTCATGTGGTCTATTTTGATTTTTGATATTTGTCCCACAAATACTTATAATCATATGTTTAATTATCTTGTATAATTAAGGTTTAATTTGATCATATAACAATTATATGACTCAAATTAATAAATAATATACACTTAACTTTTAAGTGATATTATATCATTATATCAATATAATGGGCCCCACAATGCCTAGTTAGATTATTTTACAACTCCTTGTAAATATAATTAACTAATCACCTCTACCTCAAAGTATATGCATAACCTCA
The DNA here is from genome assembly GCA_022085475.1 of Heliosperma pusillum. NCBI lineage: Eukaryota > Viridiplantae > Streptophyta > Magnoliopsida > Caryophyllales > Caryophyllaceae > Heliosperma > Heliosperma pusillum. The sequence goes on from JAIUZE010019676.1 coordinate 6,395, forward strand.
ACTAATTTAATGAATTAACTATTAATCATTAAATTAAATCTTATTTAATCGTATTAAAATAAGACGTAAAATTTATTCAGTCAATTATCGTATAATTGACTAATAAACTTATCCGGAATGAGTTCATAACTCAATTTCCAATAATTAACTCTCGTAACTAAACATATATCAAATATATATATAAAGTACTAATTAATATGTATCGTATACAAATAATTAGATTTCTGTTTGGGTCTCATCCTATAGGTGTGACCGAAAGGGGTCAGTTGATTACCGCCGTCATACGACAATAACGTCTAACTCTAGTCAGCTGACCGTTATCGATTTACGTTAATCAACTAACGTGGAGTATCAAAATACTAGTCATCCCACTAATATTCCAAAATGAGATTTATAATATAAATGCACTATTGTGGAGGACACTTGCTCCAACACTCCCTGAGGATCGATCCCTACTTCCCTAATTACATTCTTTATGTTGTTAGCCTAAGTATGGGTAATTATTTTTGTATCGGGACTGCGACATAACCGGTCATCAAGTCAAAATCCACAACAGCAATTGGGAAATATCCCTTCTCAAGGACAACCCCCACATGAACAAGAAAATTCAATAACTTTGAGGAGTGGGGCCCAGTATAAGAATCCGATGTTGCCAAGCCAAGACGATATAAGCACAAGTGATAAAACCGAGGCAAAATTACCCCGTCTTAAAGACACTCGATCGAGTTCACCAATACTCGATTGAGCGTCTTTTTCTGAAGCTGAAAATTTTATCGTTTTAAAGTCACTTGATCGAGTGTTCTGTGCTGAGAAAGAAAACGCTACGGTCTTTGGTTCACTTGATCAAGTACATCAAAAACTCGATCGAGTGACCTAAAGACCAGACTATGAAGATGACAAATTAGGGAAAGAGAAGAAAGAAGCCGAGCCCATTAAAATTGATATCCCTCTTCCTCAACGACTACATAAGTCCAAGTTAGATCAACAATTTGGGAATTTTATGGAGGTAGTAAGGAACTTGCAAGTGAGTGTACCATTTACCGAATTGATCACTAAAGTGTCGGCTTATGCGAAGTTTTTGAAGGAGATATTACCAAGGAAGCGGTCTTTTAATGAAGTTGAGACTGATGCGTTCACTGCGTAATGTAGCACGATGTTGCAAAGTCAATCACTGCTAAAGCTAAAAGATCCAGGGAGTTTTTCTATTCCTTGTAATATAGGTCATTTATGTATTGATAACGCCCTATGTGACTTGGGAGCTAGCGTTACTGTGATGACATATGCTATATGAAAAAAGTTTAACATGGGTAAACTTAATGTCACTAATATGACCCTACAATTTGATGACCGATCTGTTATGCATCCTACAGGTGTTTTTGAAGATGTGCCAGTTAGAGTAGGGAAATTTTTTATCCTAGTTGAATTTTTTGTTTTAGATATGGTGGAGGATAATCGAACTCCTATTATCTTACGACGACCATTCTTGCACACATCAGGGGCGGTCATAGATGTTAGGAATGGGACACTCGCACTAACGGTGGGAGATGACACAATAACGTTCAATTTGGACAATTCACCTAATAATCCCGTTGTAGAAGACAGTTACAATATGATTGACGTTGTTGATCCTCCTATTATTGATTGTCTTGCTAACCCTTTGAACATGACTGCTCTTGAGATTCCTACCTTGTCCAACACCATTGAGGCTAAAATATATCATGGAACTAGGAGGAGAGCAAGGAGGTTTATGGAGTAATGACTAATAAAAAGGTTGAGATATTTTATTATTTTCCCATTAAGACTGATTTGAGGAGTAATAAATCACTTTATTTGCCTTTTATACTAATTTTTGATACTCTACCTACAACTGGTCATGGACTTATTTTGATGAAGTCCTATAAGAATGATAAGTTGCGACGGTCCCTCGCTATATTTTTATATGATCATATTATTTCTTGGTGCTACTTATGCTTTTGTCTAGCACATGCGCAGATTTTCGATCAACTTTTAAGAGCATTAAGTTGTTTTGATTATGCCAGTGTGGGCAATTGATCTTTACAGATCGGATGATCATGTGGGATTTCCAAACGGTACCATCTATCCTTGTATTGTCTTTTATTGTACTTTCTTTAGTTTTATTTCCCCTTCCATTTTATTAGTTGTGTCCTTTATGTTGTTGTTGTTGGATATGTTGCGTGATTTATGTGTTGTAGCGTCACATTGAGGACATTGTGACATTTAGGTTTGGGGGAGGAGTCTTTATTTATGTCGTGTGTTTATTTATGCATTGTGTGTTTGAAAAAAAAAACAAAAGTCCCAAAAAATTGAAATTTGAAAAATCCAAAAACATGTTATTTATTTTATTAGGCCGAGTCTTGGTGAAATTAAATAACAATGATAATAATTTGCATTGTTTTTGCAATTGAATCCCATATTAGTCATCCATGTACATTGTTTTGACATGTTATTCCGAGAACAAAGCTCAATGATCTAGTCTTGACCGTATTTGACATGCCTTTTGCTAATTAGATTCCACATAGTTTGTTTGTAAACCACTTAAATTTCTGAGGTCTATAGAGCTTCCTAGGCCCGGAACATTAATAAACTAGTCTCATTGTCATTAGGTCTTTGATTGTGGTGCCCCTTGTGGAATATGTAACATCAAATTGCATAAGTGTGACATTAGTTTCTTGATACTTTTATGCGTTCATTTGATAAAGTACATGAGGAAAAGCGGTTCTTGTCGTTCAAATAAGCCTCACATAGCCAAAAAAAAGACTTGATTTTATACTTTTATTATTGAGTTATTTTATGTTTAGCCCGTTTGAGCCTTTGTAGCCTGTTTTATAACCTATCTAATAGCTATATTCCTAGAATTTACCTACCTTTTTGGGACAGTAGCAGTTGCTTATTTTTCGTGCCTATCTTACTACTATGGTTGGGTTGCGACTTATTTTGTTAAGTGGGTGTAGTAAGGTTTTGTTAGCAATTGTGTATTATTCCCTTTGTTGAGAAAAGTTGTATGAAGTAAAAGAAAAGAAAAAAATAAGATATAGATGACTCGCGATTTGTATGTTCATATACATAAGCTCTGAGATTTTTGATTTCACCATTTGTATGTTGTCATTGTATTGTGTTTAGTACTTTGCTCGAGGACAAGCAAAGAGATGGTTTGGGGGAGTTTGATGAGTCATAATTATATACATGTTTATGCCTCCCCTGTAGATACCTCGAATCTACACCTTTCGACAACCACCCAGGGATTAATGGACCGCATGTTTGTTACAGCGAAACGATTTATGACAATTCGTAAGTTTATCGTCAAGTGACAGCTCAAACAGTTGTGTCTACCCTTTGGTCGTCATCTACGTGCTCGAGAATGTTCCGGATTTTTTAATATTTAAAAACTTATCCTTCTCGGTAAAATATATTCATATTTTATTTAAAAAACATTCGAGATCTACCGCAATTCCATAATAGAAACGCGGAAATCTTTCTTTCAAAGTAAGAAACTGCTCGGGAAATGACGAAGTAGGAGCAGCGCCTTTTCCAAGAGTCGCAGTGCCTGCTGCGCCTCTTCCCCAGCTCGTTTTGCATATTTCCGGGATTTTTTCTAGATTTATTTCCGTGTTCGAGTTATTCCAAAACTCTTCGGATTTCTCCCTATATAAGGAGAGGTTTGTGCTCACTTTTAAGGCACGCGAGTGTTCCGCCCATTCTTTCTCTCTCTTTGCATTCTAGACATTGCTCTAAACATTTTGACAACTACGTGCTTGATCAATCGACCACGTAAGCTCAGATCCTTTTGGGTTCCCGTCACGTTATTGCATTGACCTACCAATTTGACCAACTTAACAATAATTAATCATTTAATCAATCGATAGTTGTTGTTAACACTAATAACCATAGTTGTGATAGAAGTATGCTTGTAGGATTGGACTGAGGAATTGTATGCTTGTACGTGTGTGTGTGTATATTGCGTCGGATGATGGCTAATTGCAGGAACGCTAAATGTAGGGTTTCCCTACTTGGTAATTTTGTATGTTGATTAATGTGTTGAGATGCTTGCTTCTGTTGATTGTTGTTGTTGATAATTGTGACCGTTGTTGATAGTGATGATGATGGTGGTGATGATGGTGGTGATGGTGGTGTTGGAGTTTTGTTGATACTTGGTTACTATTTTTATGGTCCGATGGGAGACGGACCACACCCCGAGTTTGCCTCTCGTGGCTCTCCCGCCACGAGGGGGATGTGCACATTAATGTTCCAGGTCTCTCGCTATGGCTCAAAGGGAATTTTGATGTCCAGTGATGCGGTCTGGAATCAATAGATGGTTATTACAGGTCATGTGTGCAGCCTGATGCTGTTGGGGTTGCCACTATGGTGGTAGCCCAGTTGCTGATACTTGATGGTGATGCTTGGTTCCTACATGTTGATTACCTTGAATTTGTATTGACCCCTTTATTGTTGTAACTGTGATGATCCATTGGGGGATGGGGAGCAAATTATTCTACAGGTTATGATCGTGATGATTTGGGGATATGCGGGATATGACGAGTCAATGACCACGCTTAATTCTGATGAGTCTAATATCATGAGACGAGTCTGTTGTTTTAATTAAGTGTGATTTGGATTGTTGTAATAGAGACTATGTATAATGCACATATAGATAAAGTATGTTTCATTATTGCCTATATGATGTACACTTCATCGGGCAACCGAGATGGTAGCGCTCTTATTCGTTAAGGAAGGAAGGTCTTTCTAAAGGCTCGTTGGGAAGTGGGGGTGTTACAACTCGGACCGCCCATCAAACTGACGGTCTCTACTAATTATTTGTAATATTATATATTTGATGTAATTTAAATAAAAAGAATGCTAGAAAACAATTTTATACAAATTATATACAAGTTACACATACAACGAAACTAATTATGACAATAATATTATAAAGATAGTTTAAGATGACACCCTTAGGCCTACCTGGATACGACGTTTCGACAATTAGCTTACTTGAATTGACTTTACGGTGTCTTTATGCTGAAAATAGGATGAATGAATGTAGGTGGAATGCTATTTTGGTAAGGTATTATTTTTGTGAGATATTTGTATGATAATAATAATTCCCTTGTGTATTTTATGTGATTTTTCTGTGTGTCCCTGAATGAGGTGCAAAGGCGAGTATTTATACTAGTTATGAACCGGAGTTTGACCAAAATTGGAATTTTCGTAAAATAGAATTTTGGTGTGAACTTCCATCCTTAACTCTCTGTACCATGATCTTTTCTAGCTGGCTTCTTATCTTTTTTATTTATAAATTGACGTTATCCTATGCTCTGCTACCTTGTATGCTTAGCAAACTTCATCCGCAAGTTGGCAAATTGCATTTCCTACATTGATTACGTTTTGTAGCACCTCGATCCAAACCCTGAGTCGGGAGCGCTCACTCACGGTGGCTTGCCAAGCTGTGTACATGGCCCACACATCAACACGAGTCCTTTCCAACACATTTTGTCCTCACTCATGCGCAATCCGGAAACCTTCCCAGGAGGTCACCCATCCTAAGACTACTCTCAGTCAAGCACGCTTAACTTTTAAGTTCTTTTGCATGGATAACCAGAAAATAAAGTACACTTTTTTTTATATGAGTAGTACTTTCAATCCCTTTAAGTACTAGTGACATTTTAAGCTTATCAAATGATCTCTTCAAGGGCTCCCTACACATGGAGTATTACACACCCCCACTTGAAAAACACAACGTCCTCGTTGTGCCTGGCGGCATTTGACCGCAGCCATGCATTCCCATAATCCTCCTCCGCTAGGTGGATGACCCGGATACTCCTAACCACAGGCTCACCGCATGGTCGCAGAGTTGCTCTAATACCACTTGTAACACCCCGGCCCAAACCTTGAGTCAAAAGCGGTTACTCACGGTAGCTTGCCAAGCTCTGTACATCGCCCACACATCAACACGGGTCCTTTGCAGGACATTTTGTCCTCACTCATGTGCATCCCGAAAACCTTTCCAGGAGGTCACCCATCCTAAGACTACTCTCAGTCAAGCACGCTTATCTTTTGAGTTCTTTTGCATAGATAACAAGAAAAAAAAAGTAAAGTTTTTTTATATGAGTACTACTTTCAATCCCTTTAAGCACTGGCCAGGTTTTAAGCCTATCAAAGGATCTCTTCACTTTCAATCCCCATGCCTGGAGTGTTACACACCCTCACTTGAAGAACGCAATATCCTCGTTGTGCCTGGAAGCATATTACTGCAGCCATGCATTCCAAGAATCCTCCCCCGCTAAGTGGATGACCCGGATACTCTTGACCACATGCTCACCGCATGGTCGCAGGGTGGCTCTGATACCACTTGTAACGCCCCAAACCAAACCCTGAGCCTGAAGCGGTCACTCACGGTAGCTTGTCAAGCTCTGTATATGGCCCACACATCAACACGGCTCCTTTCGAGCACATTTTGTCCTCACTCATGCGCATCCCGAAAACCTTCCCAAGAGGTCACCCATCCTAAGATTAGTCTCAGTCAAGCACGCTTAACTTTTGAGTTCTTTTGCATGGATAACCAGAAAAGAAAGTGCACTTTTTTTATATGAGTAGTACTTTCAATCCCTTTAAGCACTAGTCATATTTTAAGCCTATCATTGGATTTCTTCAGGGGCTCCCCACTCATTGAGTATTACATGTTTTCCTTGTGTTGCAATAATTAGGAAACTACAATTTTTTATCTAGCTGCCAGCACGTCCATATCATCGCTTAGGACTTTCTTTTGGACAGCAACAACAATTGAGTTTATTTGAGTCAAAATGAATTACCGAAAAATGAACTTAACGCTATAAGGTGAGCTGACTTATGTATTATTTAGGCCCACTTTTGCAATTAAAGATTCAGCTGAACGTGACCCAACGTAGTCTACCATATATTATTTACGGTTTTGTGTCGTTAATATGTCAACTGACAAATAGTTTTAAAGGCGTAATTATTGGAATTAAATAAATGGGATACGAATATAGCAAGTTAGTGAAGTGGATTGGGTAATAAAATGGTTGTTTCAGGGAAGATTTTGAGCATAAATAACCTTATATCAAATTCAAGTAAGTTTCATTCCGAGTTAAATAAAGGCCTCATCATTGGGTGTTCAAAAGGCTAGTAGAGATTTTTAGGTGTCTACAACGCCCCTTCCTCGGATACGACTTCAAGGTAATTGTCGTTATCAATTTGACCTTTGGCCGACCTCACTACGAACCCCCGATACGACACTCTAACTCCCTTAGCACCCCTCAAAGACACCTTCTTTTGATGACAATCAATACTTGCCTTATACTTTTCCAACCAATCCATCACGGCAATAACCTCAAACCCGTCTAATTGAAATTCAAACAAATTTATAGGAATGTCTACCCCTCCCACAATCATGGACACTCCCATGAACAATTTACAACAAGACACGGACTCCCCAGACGGTATGAATACCTCATCTTTTACAAATTCACTCTTCCCAGGACCCAACATTAAAACATGACTCTTTGACACAAACGAATAGGTCTCCCCGGAATTAAATAAAACAAAGACAGAATATTGTTAACGAGAAAAGTACCAGTCACCACTTGCGCGTTCCTCAGCTTTCTGCTTGTCCATCATGAACAGTTTGCCACTGTTTTTCTAGCCCCCAACTTGCACGATACTATCTGATAGTTCAATAATTCCTGCGTTGTTTTGAATTGTATACATTTGTTTTTTTTTGACACAATTAATAATTGAGGAGAATTTTCAATACAATTTTTAATACATGATATTGTTTAAATTGGCTTAGCATTGATATAAACGTATAAAACAAACTTATAAAATTCATTGAAACAGGGGAATATAAAAGTAACAAAAAAAAAATATTTGTGGGACATGAGTTGAAAGTGGTAAGACGGTTTATTAGAAACGGAGAAGAGCAAAGATGCTACCCATACACAATGTGTGTGGAAAATTCCATACACAACCAATAAAATGTGACATGTGGCAAACTCAAGTTAACGTCTATGAGTTAGTTTAAGGTTATCTTAGTCATTTAACAAATGTAATTAACTTGTTAACTAATGAACTATATTTATGGAAAGGATTTGATTTATGGTGCAAAATTTTATTTGTTAAAATTTTGGATTTGATTTATAATTAACCAGATTACTCATTCTAGATTTTTTATATCTAAAATTAAATCGAATTTACTCAAAATTAAATCAACAATCGAATTTTTATTTTTTATTTTTTTAATAAAATAATTTTAAGTTATTTGAGTATGTTATTATTTTAGTTGAACCTGGCTAGTCTTTAAAATAAACTAGTTTTATAATTTCATTCGATTTTAGTTTATTTTTTAGTTTTATAAGTACCCATTTAAGTAATAAGTCAGTTTTAAGTTATGATCTTATATAACTAAGTACGGATTTACATAATAAGTCGGTTTTAAGCGATGATCCTATATAACTAAATACCCGTTTACATAAAATAAGTCGGTTTTAAGCCATGATCGATATAACTGAGTACCTGTTTACATAAAATGTCGCTTTTAAGCTATGATCCTTTATAACTAAGTACCCATTTACATAATAAGTCGGTTTTAAGCTATGATCCTATATAACTAAGTACCCGTTTACATAATAAGTCGGTTTTAAGCCATGATCGATATAACTAAGTACCTGTTTACATAAAATGTCGATTTTAAGCTATGATCCTTTATAACTAAGTACCCATTTACATAATAAGTCGGTTTTAAGCTATGATCCTATATAACTAAGTACACGTTTACATAATAAGTCAGTTATAAGCCATGACCGATATAACTAAGTACCCGTTTACATAAAATGTTGGTGTTAAGCAATGATCCTATATATCTAAGTACCTGTTTACATAAAATATCAGTTTTAAGCTATGACCGATATAACTAAGTGTCCGTTTACATAATAAGTCGGTTTTACGCTATGATCCATATAATCAAGTGCCAGTTTACATAATAAATCGGTTTTAAGCTATGATCCGATATAACTAAGTACCCGTTCACATAAAATCAGGCTCTGATACCAACTGTTACACCCTCAAATTTGCGGAAAGAAAAAAAATTATTTAAATACGATAAAAGATAATAATACATAACGAAGGTGTCATAAATAAAAAGGGTCATTACAAAACGGAAAATAATATTATACAAAAAAAATTATACAAGACGGGAGACATATCTCCCGTATAAATACGGAAATAAAAGAGTGTATAATAATATACAATCTAAGAACCGAATATAGGTCCAAGGTAAATACTTCGCTCGCTAGCTCGTCAATGTACCCCAAATATGCATTCACCACCTGTTCGACCGCATTAAATATAAACACGGAAGCCACAGTCAGTGGGGAGTAACTCCGAGTTCTCCCAGCCACGAAATGTCGAGTTAATTAAACATGAATAACATAAAAGCAATGTATATTGAAAATACAAAACCTTAACATATAAGATATGCTTTTCATGTTATGAAACAAATAACTAACATATAACCTATCATATTAAAGCTATCATGTGAATCCGGTAATAAAATATAACCCGAGGTAGGGAAGCTGGTATGCTGGCTCAGCGGTTACCATGTAACATGGCCCTGATACACTCAACCCTAATCAACACGTAATCATGTGAATCAGTTAACAATCGGGAATCCAAACTCTATCAGTCTTAGCCGGCTTGCATCTCACCTTCTAAAACTCATAGAATCATACAAACATAAAAGACCAATACTTCTATAAACAGGCATAAGTTCCTAGCACGGCCCATAGTCGATTGTAACTCGAGGCTATACCACAAGGTAGGAAAACATCCTAGTCCTAGACTGATCAAACCTAGCGACAACAGCTAACCCATTCCCTGTCTCATTACATAACCGTACATGAGAAACTCTGATAGGCGACCCCCTAAGCAGAGATGGC
>JAIUZE010019677.1:0-22743 GCA_022085475.1 Heliosperma pusillum
CCAAGCCGGGACACAGAAGCTATCAAGCAGTAAACTCCATATGCTCGTTAAAGATAGTACGGGCCTATCAATGTCATGGTCCACGATACTCATTTAGAATTAGAATGGTCAAGACGCCATATACTCATAATTCTCTATGGGTACTTAGTCAACACGACACCAACCATATAATCAAACAGTCACGGGAAAAACTTCCTATCATGTGACTAATTGCACATAAATCATATTCAAATATCATATCGCCTCATATCTACTAAGGCTCATTCATTCATTCAGTAAATAAAACCTTACCTGAAGACAAATCCCCGACCCGAGTCCCGCGACGGGTCATCAGTCAAAACGGGGCTGACTAGATCGTAGTTTGACCAAACCCGTTTGGTCAAACCGGCTAGAAACAGAGTCTTAGCCATCGAGGCTGGAACATAAGAATATCACATTCATTTCATGCTATTCCATTCAATTTCTAACATGTGAATTATTAATTCATACGAAAACCCGCTTGACTTACATGATATCATATTAAACTAAAATCTCGTATTATAATTTCTAACAGGTGAGAAATAATAATATAATGAAAAGCTTTTAATTAAATAATTTACTTATTAAAATTTCCCACTTGCTAAATATTACAAAACACGATAAAATAACAATACTCTAAAACCGTCACAAGTCCAAGGGGCCCCACGGTTCATTTTGGACCGGTTTTGGTCATCTTTTCTAAAAACCGTTTCTTAATATTTCCCGCATGCTTAACATATTTAAAACCCGTCAAAACAACAACAAAACAATCAAGTATCGACAAAAACTCAAAGACCAAAACACGGACCAACCAGACCGGGCTGGACCGGGTCTGAACCGGCCTGAACCGGCCTGGTTTGGCCCGGTTTTCCAGCCACCAAAACAGCCACCCTACGGCCACCACCAACATCACTCTAAATTATTTCTAACATGTTTTAATTAACAACATCCATTTAAAAACCAATTCACCGCCATGAGATACAAAAACAAAATATGATTATGAAACAATTCATCAAAATGTCAAGAACACTAAAATGTTAAATAAAATTCATACAAACATAAGAAAACCACTCTTAGCATGTTCCTAACAAAATCATAAGTAACAAAATATAAAATAAAACCAAAAGCTGATGAACATTAATTCGTCGAGTAACTCGGAATCGTTACCTTAGCTAGCAAAATCAAGTAGCACCAAAATAAGAAGTAAAGAAAAAACCCGTCTACTAATCTTCACCCAAAATATACGAGTCACCAAACTCGTCTTCAAAATCTTCCCCTTATAAGAAATGACAAGAATAATATTGTTAGAATTAAAACTTGATTTTCCATAATTAAAGTGTTGAAAACGATTTTGTCGGAATTGAAAATAAACCGTACTTGAAGATGGAGAGCGAAGAGGAGATTCTAGAAATATAAGTTAGGACGGATTTGAATAAGAAATGAAGGTGTTGTGACGATTTTGCTCAAGAACGACGAAGAACGATGAAGAACGATGAAGAACGATGAAGAACGATTAAAGAAAGTATTAATTAGATCTTAATTTGATTTATTGTAAAATGAAAAGTTGTTAGTGAGTAAGTGTGGTGAGTGAGCCGTGTACATCTAGAGGAAATATGGAGTCGGGTTTTGAAATTGTTGTTACGGAATTGACTCGGGTTTTATAATTATATTACGGTAATTGATTAGATATAATTAGATATTAAGTTAATTAACCAAATATCTAGATATTATGTTATTGTAATCAAAAGAAAGAAAATATCAAGTCCTATGAGAGGGTGAGAGAGCCGTGTGACATGAGAAGAATCGGGTCTGTTTTTGAAGCGATTTGCGGAGGTTAAGTTGACGGATCGATAAAGTAACAAATATCTTAGATATTTGTATTAGTTTAATCGAAAGAATGAAAATATCTAAAGTGAGTGGAAAAAGATGACATGGGGCGTGTGACTCATGCCCAAGTCGAGTTTCGGGTTTGTTTCGGGATTTAAGATGACTCGCGAATAGTTAAATGACGTTCGGGTTAAACCGTAAAACCTTCTCTTTAATTCCGAATAAATTCAAAATAATTATATTAAATTATCATAAATTCAAATAAATCGAAATAAAAATAAAATAAATTTATTATTTTTCAAAATAAAATTTCGGTCTTTCAATTTACGAGGTGAGTCGGAAAAGTCAACGAAAGTCAAAGTCGACTTAAAAGTCAAGAAAAGTCAAAGATGACTTAAAAGTCAAGAAAAGTTAATGACGACTTAAAAGTCAAGAAAAGTCAATGACGACTTAAAAAGTCAAGAAAAGTCAAAGACGACTTAAAAGTCAAGAAAAGTCAAAGATGACTTAAAACAGGATTCTCATGAAGTCTGTCAGAAATTCCAAATACGAACTCGGAATTTCCAAATACGACTCGAAACAATAAATTCTATTTTAAAACTTAACTTTGCTGAAAAGTATTCGTAAAACATTTTTACTAGAAAAATTGGGTACTTTTCGGGTTGTTACATGTAGGATCTAGTTATCATGCATGCAAATATAAAAGCATAAATATAAAGATAAGATGAAATTTCCTTACAATGGAAATTTTCGGCCAATATGGGACACAATAAGAACTCCTTCTTATTGTTCTTGAGCATGTATTTAGTGGATGATCCTCCATAAAATAACCTCCAAAGTAGAAGGTCACCTTCTTGTTGCACCCAAGATTAAACCCAAATAATCTTAACTTATTATTAACTAGATAATAAGTGAAGACATAATACTACTAATATTAGTATATTACTACACTAGTAATATGAAGATAATATTAGAGTGTATGAGAGTTGTAGAGAGAGTAGAGGTTTTAGAGAGATATGAGAATAAACACCAAAAATGAAGTGCACAAAAATGACCAACATTTGCCCTTTTTGAAGGCACTAGGCCGGCACCCACAACCACATGTGGCCTCTAATTTTGATAATTTATTCTCATGCAAAATATGTAGAGTGTTAGTATGATAGTGATGATTAGAGTTGTCATGTAATGTCACAATCACCAAGTGAATTGTGGACATAAAATAGAACAATAATCATGCCCTTTTCACATGCACAAATCGGTGCACATATGTCCATTATTGACCATTTTCATTTTTGATATTTGTCCCACAAATACTTATTAATCATATGCTTAATTATCTTGTATAATTAAGTGTTAATTTGATCATATGACAATTATATGACTCAAATTAATAATCAATATACACTCAACTTTTAAGTGATATTTAACCATTATATCAATATATAATGGGTCCCACAATGTCCAGTTAGTTTATTTTACAACTCCTTGTAAATATAATTAACTAATTACCTCTACCTCAAAATATATGCATAACCTCAACTAATTTAATGAATTAACGATTAATCACTAAATTAAATCTTATTTAATCGTATTAAAATAAGACGTAAAAATTTATTCAGTCAGTTATCGTATAATTGACTAATAAACTTAAGTGGAATGAGTTCCTAACTCAATTTCCAATAAACAACTCTCGTAACTAAACGTACATATCAAATATATGTAATGCTCTAATTAAACTGTATCGTATACAAATAATTAGTATTCTATTTGGGTCTCATTCTATAGGTGTGACCTAAAGGGATCAGTTGATTACCGCCGTCATACGACAAATACCGTAAAACTATAGTCAGTCGAGCGTTACCGATTTACGTTAATCAACTGACGTGGAGTATCAAAATATACTAATCATGCCACGTATATTCCAAATGAGATTTATTATATAAATGCACTATTGTGGAGGATACTTACTCCAACACAGTTTAACTGACTGTACAAACATGTGAATAACATCACAACTCATAACATAGAACAATATAACCAACTGAACTATTATATCGAAAAGAGTAACCAACGAGGTATATAGTCACAATGTTATAGTATAACTAATTATAACACAACATATGAAGAAGCACATAGGATCAAAGGTTATAGTACCTTGAAGTATAACATTACACTTTAGAAATCACGTTACAGTTCGAGCTACCATAACATCAAGCATAGAATCATGTATATATATATTCAACGTTATAGTACCTCTTACTATAACCTTCACTTAACCCTAGTGAAGTTATAGTAACTTCAGTTATAACCTTAGTTAAGTGTGTCATGTTATAGTATCATCAACTATAACCTTCACTTAACCTAAGTAAAGTTATAATAACTTCAGATATAACCTTCACTCAACTTTAGTGAAGTTATAACACTTCAACTATAACCTTAGTTAAGCGTGTCAGGTTATAGTATCATCAACTATAACCTTCACTTAACTTCAGCAAAGTTATAGTACTTTCAGCTATAACTTTCACTCAACTTTAGTGAAGTTATAGCACTTCAAGCTATAACATTATGCGTGTGAGGTTATAGTATCATCAACTATAACTCTCTTCCGTCACGGGTTAGTCCTCTATAACACCATCATCGAGGGGTCGACTCCACGGTACAAACCGCCATGTCACCACAACGAGTCTTGTTATAGTACACCGCACCATAACGTCACTTTCAAAGTTATAGCTCAAATAGGTAAATATCAAGGTATCTTACATGCAAATTTATAGTTTAATAAGCTATAACATTAATGATGTAAATCAAAACCCTAATTAACAAAGTAAAACCTTAATCAACAAATCCCTAGCCTCTCCTCTCAAGGAGGCTACGACAAACCCTACGACACCTTCCTAGGGCCGTGAACCGCAAACGAAGGCTAGGGTTCGAATCGTGAACCATACTTCGTACCACAACGACAACATGATATTTTAAACAACAATACGATATACAATTTAAATAAAATCATTAAACATGCATAATAATTACTACACACGCATCAAATCATATAATCAATCATCATTCATATTAATTAATTCACTTTCTATAAACACAATTAAAGGAAAACACCTAGTTACCTTTTTAGCGTAAAAATATACGATAAATCCTCTTCTAGAATATAAAAATCTTCCTCTGGATTGTGCGCAAAGCCTTCACCATCATCATCAACATGTGCCAAAAATAATAACGATCCTAATTAATAATCTAGCGCATAAAACTACGAAAAGATGGAAATAAAATATAAAACTTACAACGATTGAAGAATAGATTGGCTAGGATCGATCTACGAACGAAGATGAATAATTAATGATGAACAAAAGGGGAAGAAGGGGCACGAAACCCTAGGGGAATGGATGCCTCCACACGGCACAAAGGGAGGAAGGAGAAGAGAGAATTAGGTTTAGGGTTTTCAAATAAAAGAAAGGGAAAGAGGCTAGGTTTAGCTTGATATTTATATAGAAGCTAATGGGCACTACTGTTTATTTAGAAAATAAGCCCAATAAGATATAATAAGGAGGATTTGGCCCAACAATGAAGTTATACTAACATTAGGTATAACTTTGACTAATAAAATAAGGATTTCGAGAAATAATTAATTAATTCGAATAAAATAAATAGCGGAAATTTTAGGGTGTTACAATCCAACCCCCTAAAAACAAGTTTCGTCCTCGAAACTTGATCAAAGCTAGAAACACTCTTACTCAAAGAAAGGTAAAAACGTCATTAACAAATGAGGAAGAAATAAGTCCGACATGGACAACACAAGAATTTGGATATAAAAGATATTTGCGCGCCTGCACGGGATAACACATATGCAGGTAATGATTGAAACAGAATAGTACCCATAACCACATCAGGATTCGCCTTAGCCTCAGCACGACTCATAACGAACACACGGCCAGTCCTCGGAGCATCAACCTTTGGAGCATCAGTCTTTGATTTCTGAGGACAATCCTTCATCTTGTGTCCTAGCGACTTGCAGAGATAACAAGTGAGAGGTATACCCTCACAATCCTCACCCCGATGGTAAGCCTTCCCGCAACGATAACACCAGATGCCCTTCTTGGTCTGATCTTGATCATGGGGAGCATAGGAACGTGGCTCAAACTTCTGCTTCTTTCCGGACGACTGATAAGGTGTAGAATCTACATAGGGCCTTATCACGGACTAATCTCTTCAGCGTCGGTAGCAAGAACGAAATCATAAATACTGAGAGCACGATCATAAGCCTGCTGGAACGAAGTCGACAGAATGCCGGACATAGCAGTCCTTACCTTAGGAGCTAAATTCTTCTCATAGCGACGAGTCCTCGAAACCTCATCCATAGCCACAGAAGTAACAAATCGTGATAGCCTCACAAATTTGTTGGTGTACTCCTCAACAGACATCGAACCCTGAGACAAACGAAGTAACTCTTGCTCCTTTTGCCATCTCATCTCTTCAGGATAACATCTCTTCTTTAGAGCTTCATAGAAAACAGCCCAGCCAAAATCCGGCTGAACCTCTAAACCAGCTCTAGCGACAGCCCACCAGTTGTCGGCCTCATCCTTCAGGTAGTAGGTAGCAATGTTCACCTTCTGACCATCAGGACACTCAGTAGCAAGAATCAACTTCTCGATCTCCCGAATCCAAGCTTCCAAAGCAGTAGGATCATTAGCACCATCATAGGTAGGGGGGCGGTGTCGAGCAAAGCGATCAAACACTGACTGCTGTGGACGGTTACTGTTGTTGAGATGAGTAGTAAAACCCTGAGCTATAGATGCCAGCGCATCCTCGAGTCTTCTGATGCATTCAGGATCGACTTCGTTACCATTTTCGTTTCCAGTTCCAGTGCGCACCATCTGTAAAATAGCAGTTTGTTGTTTAGTGGTAAAACTAAGAACCACTTCAGGCAACTACTCGTACACTCTACAAACGTAACCAACTAGTCCTTATTAATTTCTACCCCATTTACTCTCACTCATTTACTAATCCATTTAATTTAGTCATTTACTAAGCGAGAGTTGGGAGCGTGTTCGCTCTGATACCACCTGTAACAACCTGGATTTCACAACAAAGGAAATGCATAATTATTTAATAATTCATCAGAGTATAAAGATAAAATAAGGGTCAAGGTGGCGGAAACACCTGACCAATCCGGATCGTTACTAAATCCAAAACTAAACTATTATATTATTAATATTCTCAAACGAAACCTAGAATCCTAAACATATTATTGATCTCGCCACAAGTCTCTCCAGCCCAACATCCAGACAAGCAGCATCCAAATTCAACCTGAGAATGGGGGTCGACAATCAGTCGGGAGTAACTAGATGCTCTCCCAGTCATGTTTACAACAGGTTAAATTAATCAACAATAAAGAACAACTGAAAATACTCATGAACGACATGTGAAGAATTTAGTAATCATGTCATCAGTAATCATCATAAATCATCAATAACAAGAAATGAATAACCAACATCGGAGCGTATAACAACTGCCTTCACTTACCAAGCATAGTGTATAAAACGAACGCCGTTAGAGCGTATAACAACTGCCTCTAACTGTCAGAGAGTATAACAACTGCCTCTGAACGGATGGAGCGTATAACAACTGCCTCCATCAGTGTGGACCGTATAACAACTGCATCCACGGTACTATGTATAGCGTATAACAACTGCCTATATGTCTAAGACCTGGCCAGACTCTCGATGCATTAACTATACATCGAACGACACA
This sequence comes from Heliosperma pusillum, assembly GCA_022085475.1. Classification (NCBI taxonomy): domain Eukaryota; kingdom Viridiplantae; phylum Streptophyta; class Magnoliopsida; order Caryophyllales; family Caryophyllaceae; genus Heliosperma; species Heliosperma pusillum. The sequence continues at coordinate 7,606 of JAIUZE010019677.1, forward strand.
CAGGAACCAGAGCGTATAACAACTGCCTCTAGCCAATCCCGAACATAGACCTACGGCAAATCCCCAAAGGGTAGCGTTTGCTCATTCCGATCGGTATTTAACTGATACCTTTCGTCATCTATACAACTAGCCCATAAACCACTGTACAGTTTAACTGACTATACAAACATGTGAATAACATCACAACTCATAACATAGAACAATATAACCAACTGAACTATTATATCAAAAAGAGTAACCAACGAGGTATATAGTCACAATGTTATAGTATAACTAATTATAACACAACATATGAACAAGCACATAGGATCAAAGGTTATAGTACCTTGAAGTATAACATTACACCTTAGAAGTCACGATACAGTTCGAGCTACCATAACATCAAGCATAGAATCATGTATATATATATTCAACGTTATAGTACCTCTTAATATAACCTTCACTTAACCCTAGTGAAGTTATAGTAACTTCAGTTATAACCTTAATTAAGTGTGCCAGGTTATAGTATCATCAACTATAACCTTCACTTAACCTAAGTAAAGTTATAATAACTTCAGATATAACCTTCACTCAACTTTAGTGAAGTTATAGCACTTCAACTATAACCTTAGTTAAGCGTGTCAGGTTATAGTATCATCAACTATAACCTTCACTTAACTTCAGCAAAGTGATAGTACTTTCAGCTATAACTTTTAATCAACTTTAGTGAAGTTATAGCACTTCAAGCTATAACATTATGCGTGCGAGGTTATAGTATCATCAACTATAACTTTATTCCGTCACGGGTTAGTCCTCTATAACACCATCACTGAGGGGTCGACTCCACGATACAAACCGCCATGTCACCACAACGAGTCTTGTTATAGTACACCGCACCATAATGTCACTTTCAAAGTTATAGCTCAAATAGGTAAATATCAAGGTATCTTACATGAAAATTTATAGTTTAATAAGCTATAACATTAATGATGTAAACCAAAACCCTAATTAACAAAGTAAAACCATAATCAACAAATCCCTAGCCTCTCCTCTCAAGGGAGGCTACGCCAAACCCTACGGCACCTTCCTAGGGCCGTGAGCCACAAACGAAGGCTGGGGTTCGAATCTTGAACCCTACTTCTGCAACAGGAGTATGTGACCAAGACAAGACACAAGCTCAAGACAAGACTCAACATCAAGACAACAACATCTATTCAGACAACACCATGACCAGTTATGACAATGTCCTATTCAATCCAAGCCACAACCACTTCAAGCCTGCTAAGACAACACCACCACAACCAGAACAAAGCCTAGCCATCCACTTCCCTAGACTAAGCCACAACAAGACACAGCCAACAGCCCAACAAACCCAACAGAACAAAAACAGCCCTCAGCCAAAAACAGCCTACCACAATCTTTCTAAACAGGGTCCATGGGGGCCTCACACAATCAAACAAGCCTAACCAACCCTCAAATCCAAGTCTTGGGAAGGTCCTCTACAACTTTCCCCAGGACTTCTCTTCCAGGAAACAAACACACAAAGAGTTAGCCTAGGGACAACTCCAGACTGTCCAGATTTCAGCCTTTTTGCAGTAGTTAACATGTCACTATCAAACATTCCTGTTATGATCAAACAAACTCGAGGGCCTTTTAGCAGGACCTTTGGCATCCATCCCACTTCAGTTAAGCTCAAGAATCAGGCTTAGAAGTCCACTCCTCCACCAGTTTCAACCTAAACAAACCAATTAAGGCAGATTGTCCCATTAGAACTACTTTTCTACTTTATTGCTTTATGCTGAACAATGTAGCTGTTATTTATGTTTCTTTTACAAGCCAATTGTGGCCCTAGGATGTATTGAACGAATAGGATGTAATCTCCTTGCCTATATAAGGCCTTTTCCTAATGAATGAAAGACAGATTTGAAGTAAAACATAAAACTGAAACCTTGTTTCTGTTAACATCTCTTGGCTGTGTGCTTGAGACAACTTCCTTTGCTTTGTGCTTGGAAGTGATCTGAGGTCCTTAGCTGTGTGCTGGGATCAAAGTTCAACCCTCAATCATTGGCTTTGTGCTTTGGTTAAGGTCCTATCCTTGTTCTTTAACAACCAGTCCATACAGAAACAGAGTATTTGCAAAGTGTCTTAACCATAGTTCAAATTGTCATTGTTTAGTTGTCTTTCTGAATAGTTTCAGTGCAAATTGGTTATTAGAGCTTTGGTTTGTGAGTTCATCTATCTAACTACATTAAAAATACAAAATCCAACCATGAGTGAAGAGAGAATCACAGGTCTTGAAAACACAGTTCAAGGTCTTGTCAGAACTGTAATGGAGGTCTCTAGATCTGTCAATGAACTCCTTGAGGGCCAACAGAACAATGATATAAGGGGAGGCAGAGGTCGAGGAAGAGGAGCACCTTTCCCACAAGGTGGAGGAAGGAGGAGACAACCTGTAGATCAGTTTGAAATGTCAGATTCAGATGGCTCAGATCACAGTCTACTCAGGCACCAAGACAAAGACATAAAGGTAGAGATTCCTGACTTTCTAGGTAGTTTGAACCCTGATGATTTCCTAGATTGGCTAAGGTCTGTAGAAAGAGTCTTTGAGTTTAAAGGATACACTGATAGAAAGGCTTTTAAGGTTGCTATAATGAAACTAAAGGGTTATGCCTCACTGTGGTATGAAAACATGAAAACCTTGAGGGTTAGGGAAGGAAAGGAACCTGTTAAGTCATGGCTCAAACTGAAAAAGAAAATGAGGGCTAAGTTTGTCTCTAGGGACTACACTCAGGATATGTTCATTAAGCTCACTCACCTTAAACAAGATCAAAGACCTGTAGAATCCTACCTAAGAGACTTTGAGCAACTTACATTGCAATGTGAGGTTGTTGAGAAATCTGAACAAAAGATAGCAAGGTTCTTAGAAGGGTTGGATGAAAGGATAGCTAGCAAAGTTAGGCTACAAAATATATACTCCTTTGAGGAAGCTGTCAACTTGTCCTTAAGGGTAGAAAAATTGGGGAAGGGAAAGGCCAGTGCTTCTAAAACACCTGCTAGAACCCCCACCTTCAAACCTTTTGTAGGAGTCAAGATAGGAGAACCTGTGGTTCCTATTAAGACCCCTTTCAACCTTGATAAAGGCAAGGCTGTTGAGGCAGGCCAAAGGAAGACTACCCCTCTCAAAAAGTGCTTTCAATGTCAAGGGTATGGACATTTTGCTAGAGAATGTCCATCTAAAAGGGCTCTGAGTACCCTAGAAGTAATCCATTGGGGGGATGATGAAGTGTTGGTCTGTGATGAAGAGATGGAAGAGCCTGAGGTAGAGGCTAGTGAGGAGTTTATAGAGCCTGATGCAGGGTTAAGTTTGGTAACATGGAGGGTAATGCATACTCAACCCCAACCTTTGGAAGAGGATCAAAGACACCAGATCTTTAGGACCATATGTACCATCAAGGGTAGAGTATGTAACCTTATTATTGATGGTGGAAGCTGCACTAATGTGGCCTCCAAAACACTGATAGACAAGCTAGCTCTACCCACCAAGGACCACCCCCTACCTTACAAGCTCAGATGGTTAAACAAAGGGGCTGAGATCAAGGTGGATAAACAATGTGTTGTACCTTTCTCAATTGGTAAAGGGTATGTGGATGAAAGCCTTTGTGATGTTCTGCCTATGGATGCATGTCACCTCTTACTTGGTAGGCCATGGGAGTTTGATAGGGATGCCATTCATCATGGGAGGGACAACACCTACACCTTTAAGTATGGGAAGAAGAAAATTACCCTGGCACCTTTACCACCTGCTTTAAAGATCAACCCAAACCCCATGAGTGAGGCTTCCAAGGAAGTCATGTTGATAAGTGAGTAAGAAATAGCACAAGAGCTAAGTGAGTTACAACCTGTGTACATCTTACTTGCCAAAGAAACTGGGATGAGCATCATTGATATCCCTGAAGAGGTCTAGTCTATCCTAGAAGGCTATGGTGATGTCTTCCCTACTGAGCTCCCTAGTGGACTGCCACCACTTAGGGGAATAGAACACCACATTAACCTAGTGCCTGGAGCTATCTTACCCAATAAGCCAGCTTACAGGAGTGATCCTAAGGCTACACAAGAACTCCAACTTCAAGTAGGTGAGCTGCTTAACAAGGGCTATGTTAGGGAATCCCTCAGCCCTTGTGCTGTGCCAGCCTTGCTTGTGCCAAAGAAGGATGGGACTTGGCGTATGTGCATTGACAGTAGGGCCATCAACAACATTACCATCAAGTATAGGTTCCCTATACCTAGACTTAATGATATTCTGGATGAGTTAAGTGGGGCTCAAGTATTCACCAAGATTGATCTGAGGCAAGGCTACCACCAAGTGAGGATAAGAGCAGGGGATGAATGGAAGACAGCTTTCAAGACTAAACATGGGCTCTATGAATGGTTGGTGATGCCTTTTGGGTTGTCTAATGCCCCTAGCACCTTCATGAGGTTGATGACAGAAGTCCTAAGGCCTTACTTAGGCAAATGTGTAGTGGTTTACTTTGATGACATTCTTATTTACAGTTCAACTAAGGGAGAACATTTGCAACATCTGAAGTTGTTGTTGGAGGTCCTAAGAGAGAACAAGTTGTATGGCAAGCTAGAGAAGTGCACCTTCATGCAGCCTGAGGTTTACTTCCTTGGGTTCATCATCTCTAAGAAAGGAGTGGCAGTTGATCCTGAGAAGGTGCAAGCAATCAAGGAATGGCCCATTCCTCAAACTGTTACTGATGTTAGAAGTTTCCATGGGTTAGCATCTTTCTATAGGAGGTTCATACAAGGGTTTAGTTCAATCATGGCCCCTATTACTGAGTGCATGAAGAAGGGAGAGTTTAAGTGGAATGAGAAGGCTGAAAGGTCCTTCAACCTGATCAAAGAACTATTGTGTAAATCTCCAATATTGGTTCTACCAGATTTTAACAAACTCTTTGAGGTAGAGTGTGATGCCAGTGGCCTTGGCATAGGAGCTGTGCTTACTCAAGAAAAGAAACCTGTGGCATACTTCAGTGAGAAGCTAAATGGGGCCAAGCTTAACTACTCCACATATGACAAGGAATTCTATGCCATTGTGAGGGCATTGAATCATTGGGGACACTACTTGAAGCCTAAGCCTTTTGTGCTTCATTCTGATCATGAGGCTCTCAAATACATCAATGGACAGCACAAACGCAACCCCAAGCATGCCAAATGGGTAGAGTTCTTTCAATCCTTCTCATTCTCCAGCAAGTATATAGAGGGTAAGAACAATGTTGTAGCTGATGCATTGTCTAGAAGGTCTGTAATGTTGACCTTCATGGAGCAAAGGGTGTTGGGGTTTGAATTTATGAAAGAGCTCTATCAAGAAGACCCAGACTTCAAGCATGAATGGGAGGTATATCAAGAAGGGCAAGTCAAGAAAGGGAACAAATACACAGCTCATGAAGGATACTTATTCTATGGGAACAAACTGTGTGTGCCTAAGGGACCTTATAGGGGACTACTGGTCAAAGAGGTTCACTCCAATGGCCTTGCTGGTCACTTTGGGGTACAAAAGACCTATGACATATTACAAGATCAATTCTATTGGCCTAAGATGCTCAGTGATGTGCAAGATGCCCTCAAGAGATGCAGGTCTTGTCAACTAGCCAAGGCACATTTTCAAGCAGGCCCTTACACACCACTTCCAGTACCAAACAAGCCATGGGAAGACCTCAGTATGGATTTCATTGTAGCCTTACCTAGAACTCAAAGGGGAAAAGACTCAATCATGGTGGTTGTAGATAGATTCAGTAAGATGGCACATTTCATTGCTTGTAAGAAGACTGAGGATGCTTTGGGGGTAGCTGAACTATACTTTAGGGAGGTTGTCAAGTTACATGGGGTCCCTAGAAGCATTGTCTCAGATAGAGACACAAAGTTCATGAGCCACTTCTGGAGAACCTTGTGGAAGCTATTGAAGACCAGGTTATTGTTTAGTACTTCTCACCATCCCCAAACTGATGGGCAGACAGAAGTCACTAACAGGACACTAGGAAAGATCTTAAGGAGCATTGTTTCTAAGTCATTGAAAGATTGGGACCTCAGGCTAGCACAAGCTGAGTTTGCCTTCAACAGAGCTCCCTCCAGCAGCACAGGTAAAAGTCCTTTTGAAACAGTTTATGGCACTAATCCTCTCATGCCTACAGACCTAGCACCAGTCAAAGGAAACAAGGCAAGCTATGATGCAAAGAAAAGAGTTGAGCAAATGATACAGATTCATGAGCAAGTCAAGAAGCAGATTGAAAGGTCCAATGAGTTGTACAAGGCTAGATCCAAAGGGCCTAAGAAAGCAAGGGAATTCAAGGCAGGGGATCTTGTATGGTTGCATTTAAGAAAAGAGAGATTTCCAGACAAGAGGAGAAACAAGCTCATGCCAAGAGCTGATGGACCATTTGAGATATTGGAGAAGATAGGCACAAATGCTTACAAGGTGGATCTACCAGGAAGCTATGGTGTACATGGTACTTTCAATGTTGGAGACCTGAGCCCCTACCATGGTGAATCAGATGATGAAGGTGAGGAAGATTTGAGGGCAAATCCTTTTCAAGAAAAGGAGGTTGCAACAGGAGTATGTGACCAAGACAAGACACAAGCTCAAGACAAGACTCAAAATCAAGACAACAACATCTATTGAGACAACACCATGACCAGTTATGACAATGTCCTATTCAGTCCAAGCCACAACCACTTCAAGCCTGCTAAGACAACACCACCACAACCAGAACAAAGCCTAGCCATCCACTTCCCAAGACTAAGCCACAACAAGACACAGCCAACAGCCCAACAAACCCAACACAACAAAAACAGCCCTCAGCCAAAAACAGCCTATCACAGTCTTTCTAAACAGGGTCCATGGGGGCCTCACACAATCAAACAAACCTAACCAACCCTCAAACCCATGTCTTGGGAAGGTCCTCTACAACTTCCCCAGGACTTCTCTTCCAGGAAACAAACACACAAAGAGTTAGCCTAGGGACAACTCCAGACTGTCCAGATTTCAGCCTTTTTGCAGTAGTTAACATGTCACTATCAAACTTTCCTGTTATGATCAAACAAGCTCGAGGGCCTTTTAGCAGGACCTTTGGCATCCATCCCACTTCAGTTAAGCTCAAGAATCAAGCTTAGAAGTCCACTCCTCCACCAGTTTCAACCTAAACAAACCAATTAAGGCAGATTGTCCCATTAGAACTACTTTTTTACTTTATTGCTTTATGCTGAACAATGTAGCTGTTATTTCTGTTTCTTTTGCAAGCCAATTATGGCCCTAGGATGTATTGAACGAATAGGATGTAATCTCCTTGCCTATATAAGGCCTTTTCCTAATGAATGAAAGACAGATTTGAAGTAAAACATAAAACTGAAACCTTGTTTCTGTTAACATCTCTTAGCTGTGTGCTTGAGACAACTTCCTTTGCTTTGTGCTAGGAAGTGATCTGAGGTCCTTAGCTGTGTGCTGGGATGAAAGTTCAACCCTCAATCATTGGCTTTGTGCTTTGGTTAAGGTCTTATCCTTGTTCTTTAACAACCAGTCCATACAGAAACAGAGTATTTGCAAAGTGTCTTAACCATTGTTCAATTGTCATTGTTTAGTTGTCTTTCTGAATAGTTTCAGTGCAACTTCGTACCACAACGACAACATGATATTTTAAACAACAATACGATATACAATTTAAATAAAATCATTAAACATGCATAATAATTACTACACACGCATCAAATCATATAATCAATCATCATTCATGTTAATTAATTCACTTTCTATAAACACAATTAAAGGAAAACACCTAGTTACCTTTTTAGCGTAAAAATCTACGATAAATCCTCTTCTAGAATATAAAAATCTTCCTCTTGATTGTCCGCAAAGCTTTCACCATCATCATCAACACGTGCCAACAATAATAACGATCCTAATTAATAATCTAGCGTATAAAACTACGAAAAGATGGAAATAAAATATAAAACTTACAACGATTGAAGAATATACTGGCTAGGATCGATTTAGGAAGGAAGATGAATGATTAATGATGAAGAAAAGGGGAAGAAGGGGCACAAAACCCTAGGGGAATGGCTGCCTCCACACGGCACAAAGGGAGGAAGGAGAAGAGAGAATTAGGTTTAGGGTTTTCAAATTAAAGAAAGGGAAAAACGCTAGGTTTAGCTTGGTATTTATAGAGAAGCTAATGGGCACTAGGGTTTATTTAGAAAATAAGCCCAATAAGATATAATAAGGAGTATTTGGCCCAACAATGAAGTTATACTAACATTAGGTTTAAATTTGACTAATAAAATAAGGATTCCGTGAAATATTTAATTAATTCGAATAAAATAAATAGCGGAAAATTTAGGGTGTTACAAATGGACTGAGCAAGCACAAGTAGCCTTTGAACTTATCAAAAGGAAGTTATGTGAAGCACCTATCCTAGCTCTGCCTGTCTTTGATTAGCTGTTTGAGGTAAAGTGTGATGCTAGTGGAGTGGGAATTGGAGCAGTGCTTATTCAGGGCATTAATCATCTTGCTTTCTTTAGTGAGAAACTTAGTGGAGCTAATCTGAATGAACTATTCCACTTATGATAAGGAATGATATGCCCTGGTGAGAGCCCTCATGTACTGGAGCCACTACCTCAAACCAAAGCCTTTTGTGCTTCACTCAGATCACAAGGCCTTGAAGTACATCAATGGCCAACATAAGATAAGTGCCAAGCATGCCAAGTGGGTTGAATACCTACAATCATTCAACTTCTCCAGCAAATACAAGGAAGGGAAGGCCAATGTCCTTGCAATTGCACTCTCTAGGATACATTCAATGCTAGTAACAGTACAACAAAGAGTGTTGGGCTTTGAGTTCATGAAGGAACTCTACAAAGATGACCCTGACTTCATGGAGGACTGGCTTTCACTATAGGACAATTCCACTAACAAGGAGACAAGGTACCTGCGGCAGGAGGGGTACTTGTTTAAGGGGAACATGTTATGTGTACCCAAGGGTTCATACATGGACTTGTTGGTAAGGGAGGTTCATTCTAATGGACTAGCAGGACATTTTGGTGTGCAAAAGACACTAGATATCCTACAAGACCAATTCCATTGGCCCAGGATCGAGGGAGACGTCCAAGCAGTCATAAGAAGGTGCTATGCCTGCTAGAAATCCAAAAGCTCATTCCAAGCATGCTGCTATACACCCTTACGAGTACCAGACAAACCCTGGGAAGATGTAAGTATGAGTTTTATTGTTGCCTTGCCTAGGACACAGAGAGGAATGGACTCTATCATGATGGTTGTGGAAATGTTTAGCAAAATGGCCCATTTTGTGGCCTGCAAGAAGAATGAGGATGCTTCAAGAGTGGCTGATCTGTATTTCAAGGAAATAGTTCGACTACATGGGGTACCTAGGTCCATTCTCTAAGACACGGATACAAAATTCTTGAGCTACGTCTGGAAAACCCTGTGGAAACCATTGAACACTAAACTACTCTTCAACACCTCTCACCATCCCCAAACTGATGGGCAGACAGAAGTGACAAACAAGACCTTGGGGAGGATCCTCAGATGCATTGTCAAGAAGTCATTGGGAGATTGAGATATCAAACTACCTCAGGCAAAATTTGATTTCAACAGAGCACCCTCATTAAGCATTGGTCACAGTCCCTTTGAGGTAGTCTATGGCCGTAACTGTAACAACCCGAAAAGTACCCTATTTTTCTAGTGAAAATATTTTAAGGATACTTTTCAGCAAACTTAAGTTTTAATTTAGAATTAATTGTTTCCAGTCGAATTTCGAAATTCCGAGTTCGTATTTGGAATTTTTGAGAGATTCCATGAGAATCCCGTTTTTAAGTCAACTTTGACTTTCGTTGACTTTTTCCGACTCGCCTTGTAATTTTGAAGACCGAAATTTTATTTAAAAAAATAATATTTTTAATTTATTTTTATTAGGATTTATTTGGATTTATGATAATTTAATATAATTATTTTGAATTTAATCGGAATTAAAGAGAGGGTTTTACGATTTAAACCCGAGCGTCATTTAACTATTCCCGAGTCATCTTAAATCCCGAAACAAACCCGAAACTCGACTTTGGCATGAGTCACACGCCCATGTCACCTTTTTTCCACTCACTTTGGATATTTTCTTTCTTTTGATTAAACTAATAATAATATCTTAGATATTTATAACTTTATCGATCCGTCAACTGAAATCACGCAAATCGCTCGAAAAACAGATCCGATTCTTCTAACATCACACGGCTCCCTCTACTCTAATAGGATTAGATATTTTTCTTTCTTTTCATTACAATAACATAATATCTAGATATTTGGTATAATTAGCTTAATATCTAATTATATCTAATTAATTACCTTAATTAATTATAAAACCCGAGTCAATTCCGTAACAACAATTTCAAAACCCGACTCCATATTTCCTCTATATGTACACGGCCCAATCACCCACCATTACTCACTAACTACTTTTCATTTTACAATAAATCAACTTAAGATCAAATTAATACTTTCTTTAATCGTTCTTCATCGTTCTTCGTCGTTCTTCATCGTCGTTCTTGAGCAAAATCGTCATAAAACCTTCATTTCTTATTCAAATCCGTCCTAACTTATATTTCTTGAATCTCCTCTTCGCTCTCCATCTTCAAGTACGGTTTATTTTCAATTCCATCAAAATCGTTTTCAACACTTTAATTATGGAAAATCAAATTTTAAGTCTAACAATATTATTCTTGTCATTTCTTATAGGGGAAGATTTTGAAGACGAGTTTGGTGACTCGTATATATTAGGAGAAGACTAGTAGACGGGTTTATACTTCTTATTTTTTTGGTGCTAATTGATTTTGCTAGCTAAGGTAACAATTCCGATTTACTCGACGAATAAATGTCACAAATCTTTTGTTTAAGTTCATGTTATTATGATTTACGGTTTTTAATTAGTAACATGATAAGTTGTTATTTTTATTATGTTGTATGAATTTTTGATATGTTTAGTGTTCTTGATAAATTTGGATGATGGTTCAAAATCATGATTTGTGTATGAATGATGGTTGAATTGGTTGTTAAATTGGTTGTTGTTAATTAAAATCATGTTAGAAATAAATTGGTATGGTGGTTGGTGGTGGCCGAATTGGGTGGCTGGAAAAACCAGCCCAAACCAGGCCGGTTCAGGCCGGTTCAGGCCCGGTCCAGGCCGGTCTGGAATGGTCCGGGAATCGTCCTTTGGGTTTGTGTCGATACTTGATTGTTTTGTTGTTGTTTTGACGGGTTTTAAATATGTTAAGCATGCGGAAATATTAAGAATCGGTTTTAAAAATGTTGAACCAAAACAGCCCAAATTGGGCCGGTTTATTTTCGGCCCAAAATAGTCCGTGGGTCCCCTTCCTTGGACTTGTGACGGTTTTTGAGTTATTGTTATTTTATCGTGTTTTGTAAAATTTAGCAAGTGAGAAATGTTAATAAGTAAAATATTTAATTAAAAGGTTTTTGATAAAAAATTATTATTTCTCACATGTTAGAAATTATAATACGAGATCGTAGTTTATTTTGATATTCTTTAAGTCAAGCGGGTTTTTCGTAAGATTTAATAATTCACATGTTAGAAGTTTTAATAAAATAACATGTAATAAATATGTGGATTTTTATGTCTAAGTCTAATTGGTAAAGACTTTGTTTCTAGCCGGTTTGACCAAACGGGTTTGGTCAAACTAAGATCTAGTCAGCCCCGTTTTGACTGATGACCCGTCGCGGGACTCGGGTCGGGGATTTGTCTTCAAGTACGGTTGTATTTAATTAATGAATTAGCCTTAGTAGATATGAGGCGATATGATATTTGATTATGATTTATATGCAATTAGTCACATGATAGGAAGTTTTTCCCGTGACTGGTTGATTGTATGATATATGTCGTGTTGACTAAGTACCCATAGAGAATTATGAGTATATGGCGTCTTGACCATTCTAATTCTAAATGATTATCTTGGACCATGACATTGATAGGCCCGTACTATCTTTAACGAGTATATGTTCGCCGCTTGATAGCTTTTGTGTCCTCGTCTTGGTGGGTTTATATCCAAGTCGGTGCATGGTTGCCTAATAGTTCCACTTTGGGAATGGAGCCAGCTTAAGTACTAGCCAACTCTGTCTAGGGGGTCGCCTAGTAGAGATTCTTGTGTACTTTTGGTCATGAGACGGGGAATGGAATAGCTGTTGTCCCTAGGTCTGATCAGTCTAGGACTAGGATGTTTTCCTACCTTGTGGTATAGCCTCGAGTTACAGAAGTCGACTATTGACGGTTCTAAGAACTTATGCCTGTTTGTAGAATTATTGGTCTTTCATGTATGTATGATTCTATGAGTCTTAGAAGGTGAGATGCAAGCCGGCTAAGGTTGATAGAGTTTGGATTACCGGTTGTTAACTGATTCACATGATAGTTTGTATGTTTAGGGTTGAGTTGTATTATGGCCATGTTTTAAATGTAACCTCTGAGCTAAGATACTAGCTTCCCTACCTAGTAACTGATTCACATGATAGCCTTCATATGCTAGGTTATATGTTAGTTTTTTGTTTCATAACATGAAAAGCATATCGTATATGTTAAGGTTTTGTATTTTCCATATACATTGCTTTTATGTTATTCATGTTTTTTTAAACTCGACATTTCGTGGCTGGGAGAACTCGGAGTTACTCCCCACTGACTGTGGCTTCCGTGTTTATATTTAATGCGGTTGGCAGGTTTGTGATGCATACATTGGGTACATTGACGAGCTAGCGAGCGAAGTATTTACCTTGGACCTATATTCGGTTCCTTAGGATTGTATATTATTATACACTCTTTTATTTCGTATTTATACGGGAAACATGTCTCCCATTTCAGATAGTTTTTATGTATAATATTATTTCCTTTTTGTTATGAACCTTTTTATTTAAGACACCTTTTTATGTTTATACTTTATGTATTCTCATCTTTTATTTAGTTAAATTATTTTTTTTTCTTTCCGCAAATTTGAGGGTGTCACAGTAACTCACTCATGCCTACAGATATGTCAAATGTAACTAAAGAACTGATGAACTATGATGCCAAAAGAAGGGTAGAACAGATGCTCTAGTTACATGAGTGATCGTGCTTGTCGCGAGCCCGATACAAAGATAAATTACCCAGACTAGGCTAATAACAAATTAATGTAATTAGGGAAGTAGGGGTCGATCCTCGGGGAGATGGTGTTTCCTATAGAATGTGAAATGTCTCGCAATTGGGTTTTATCTAACGAATATCTGGGTTTTGGGATTTGAATTTCTAAACTAATAAAAGGCATAAACGAAAACGAAATAAAAGCAAATGGAAATGAAAACAATAAAACAAGTGATGAATTAACAATGATGAGAAACATCTACGGAAGTATGTTCACACATGTAGATTGACATATTGATGAAATTGGATTTAGGATATGCAAATAATTCATTGCGAGTTCGTAAGAATGATGTGTTCATTACAATCATAGATCAGATGGTCTAGCAGGCTTTTAGGCAATTTACTAGGTCTTAATCTACCATGTCATGCTTTGTCTATTCAATTCACGTATCTCTACCTTGGAAAAGAATTTCATTCTAGTCAATGATTTTGATCAGAAATCGTCAACTATCGTTATAGTCCAAACATGCATAGACACAATGTTTTAGAAGCACAATTTCTTTTATCCAATTATCATCTTTTAATCAATCTAACATGGCTACCCTACACCCTAGAAAGGTGACTACTCACTCATGACGACATCTAAATCTAAGATGGTATTAACAATGAAAACTAGGATAGACATGTTTTGTGACACCCTCAAATTTGCGGAAAGAAAAAAAATAATTTAAATAAATAAACGAAGGTGTCATAAATACAAAAGGTTCATAACAAAGGAAAATAATATTATACATAAAAAGTATCTGAAACGGGAGACATATCTCCCGTATAAATACTGAAATAAAAGAGTGTATAATAATATACAATCCTAAGAACCGAATATAGGTCCAAGGTAATACTTCACTCGCTAGCTCGTCAATGTACCAAAGTATGCATCACAAACCTGCCAACCGCATTAAATATAAACACGGAAGCCACAGTCAGTGGGGAGTAACTCCGAGTTCTCCCAGCCACGAAATGTCGAGTTTAATAAAACATGCATAACATAAAAGCAATGTATATTGAAAATACAAAACTTTAACATATATGATATGCTTTTCATGTTATGAAACAATTAACTAACAAATAACCTAGCATGTGAAAGCTATCATGTGAAACCGATAATAAACTATAACTCGAGGTAGGGAAGCTGGTATGCTAGCTCAAAGGTTCCTCTCAGAAACATGGCCGTGATACACTCAAACCCTAATCAACACGTAATCATGTGAATCCGTTAACAATCGGGAATCCAAACTCTATCAATCTTAGCCGGCTTGCATCTCACCTTCTAAAACTCATAGAATCATAAAACATGAAAGACCAATACTTCTACAAACAGGCATAAGTTCTTAGGACAGTCAATAGAAGACTTCTGTAACTCGAGTCTATACCACGAGGTAGGATATACTTAAATATTTAGGCTCAGCGGTCACTCCGGTAACATGGCCCAAATACCAAGCACACATCTACGCTCAGCGGTTACACTAATAACATGGCCCAGATCCAAAGCACATATCTTAGCTCAGAGGTTCCTCTCAGAAACATGTCCAAGATACGACTCAACCCTAAACCTAGACTGCGCAGACTCAGAGAAATGCGAAGATCCATCGCATCCAAGACCCATGATACAATCACATGAGTACACCCTAAGAAGATCCATCAAAGGGGTTGGCTAGTACTTAACCTGGCTCCATTTCCCAAAGTGGAAACAATGGCAGCCATACCCCGACTTGGATATAAACCCACCAAGCCGGGACACAGAAGCTATCAAGCCGCAAACTCCATATACTCGTTAAAGATAGTACGGGCCTATCAATGTCATGGTCCAAGATACTCTTTTAGAATTAGAATGGTCAAGACGCCATATACTCATAATTCTCTATGGGTACTTAGTCAACACGACACCAACCATATAATTAAACAGTCACGGAAAAACATCATATCA